>KN484872.1:0-14349 GCA_000787095.1 Periophthalmodon schlosseri
TTCCCAAATTGTTAAATGCATAGTAATTTTCCTGTATGTAAACATCTGACTTTGAAGAAATTAATGAAAAATTGTCTAAAAATGGTCTTTTTATGTAGTGCATGTAAACTTCTGGTTTCAGTTGTATATTTTTCCACTTGCACCAAATGAACCTCCTCTGTTCCAGTATTTGTTTCCTCAGCTGAACCTCTCTCTCTCTGCCATGGCTCACTGCTTCTGTAGGTCTACCTCCTTTTGTCAGTCTGCCCGATTCGTGTCACGGTCGGGCACACACTGACACCACGAGCACTTCCTATTACCCATCATGCTTGGCTGTACCCTGCTGACAGTTGCTATGGCAATGTCAAAACCTGCACAAACAAGACCCATAGCTATCAAAATTTAGTCAAGCTTTTTCTTTTAGTTTTAGTTGAGAAAACTACAATCTCAACTCTAAACTGTACACCAAAGATGTTCTTCAAATTTTACTATTCATATTAATCAGTCGATGTTTACATTATTGTTTATGGTGTTATGAAGGGCCGCATAAATAGTATTATTGTTGTCACAATACTTAAATTTCATACCAAAACCAAGAAATAGGCTCGATACTCAAGAATGATTCTGATACCACAATGATAATAAAAACGCTTTCCTTAGACAATAGAATGTGATTTTCAACATTAAATCATAGTACTTTCTTTAATATTACCATGTGGTTTTATACCTGTGTGATCCCACCTTATCAGTATTTGTTTGGGATTGGCCCTACAAACTTGCTATATTAATCTTATGGCTTAAAGTCCAACATCTTTGAAGTCGAATAATGGCACCACTTTCTGAGGCTAAAAAAAATAATAATAAAAAAATAATTTCACTTATGCTGACAGAGAAGACTTTTTCGAGTTTTTGTTTCATGTCGACAGCAAAATTAACCATAAACCAGGTCAACAAATCTGCAATCTGACAGTCAAACGGCAAATTCCACCATAGAATTTTGACCTGTCCTCCAGCTCAGTTTGAAGAGGGGGTATTATGCAAAATCAACTTTTCTGAGCTTTCTACCATGTTATAATGTTCCCTCATCAAAAACATGCCTGAAGTGGTTTTATATGTCATCCATGCATGTTTGAGTATTATAGCGTTTTCCCAGGCACTATTCGAACCCTCCTTACGGTTAGCTGTATGATTTGTCCAATGTGCCACTCAATAGCCTGTATCAGCCATGCTCCCACACGACAATTCTCCTTAAATATACAAAAGTAAAACAATATACTACAGCTTTACAATCCTGATGCAATGTGCAGTTGTGTCGTTAGCAGAACGCACGGCGATTGCAACGTGATAGCACTGTGAAGGGGGGGTGAATTTTGGCTCAGAGTCAAAAATGAAAGTGAAACTTATGAAACATATTAATACGTTGTTTTCGGCAAATTTAGCATTTTCAAAACAATAAAAGGTAACACGATGATCTAAATATGTTATATGTTATGCAGTTAATAACCCCATAGAAGTAACTATAGGGAATGTAGAACTCTGTGTTGTCACATGAACACAACTTATAGTTTACTTGAAGCACGGACTTTTGGCTAATCCATTGAAGCAAATTATTAAGGAAGTTTTTAGCAAGGTCAAGAGTTAAGGTTACCAGTGCTAATTTTAGCGTGCTAACGTAAAGACATTTCCTAACCATAAGTTGAGCTCATTTCAGTTCATTTCCATATGCAGTTTTTGTTCAGTTTTCTTCAGCAAAAAAAAACAAAAAAACATACATGCACTGGAACTATGGTAACATGTTTTATTTGACCAATCAAACTCCAGTGTAAATAGGCCACAGCTGCCTCTGTCTCTCCATCTTGGTCTCTGTCATTTTCCCAACAATTTTCCTCTACATTTGAGCTTTGTGCTGAAAAACGCTTATGGGAATATTATCAGCCTCTGCAAAACTCGCATTATGGAGAGTATTAAAATAAACACAAACTCAAGCTAACTTTAGCCACGGCACTTAAGCCTCATAAGTGACACTGGCTATTTTCACATGCAGACCAAAATCTGATTATTATCTGATTTCCAGAAAGCTGTTCTTACTTGAATAGTTTGACCAAATATTTTTGTACTCTAATTTCTTGGACCACTACTTTGTACTTCTACTTGAGTAATATTATTTTTAAGTAATAGTACACTTATTTGAGTGCAGTTTTTGCCTACTCTACCCGTCTCGTCTACAGCGCTGGAACATGGGAAATTAGGACTGTTTTCATTGCATGTTAAAAACTCCTCAAAATGGCGTCCACATCAGGAAAAGCTGTTGCGACTGAAACAGGAACCAGACACACGGTTTTGCTTGTCTGCTTCAGGTGAATTAGAATAGTGAAAGTCTCCTCTCTGTGGTTAGCTCTGTTAGCCTCCTCTGGGGCAGGCCCACACTGCGCGCTCCTATCGATCGCTGGTATTGATCGCTCAGTATTGATCATGTTATTGATGTTTCTATGTGTATCTCTGTGTTGCAGCTCTGATCTCCGCTGGCTGCTGCACCAATGGCTGTAGGAACACCAAGCTCTGGGACAGGTGAGACTCCCATAGCCAACAGGCACAGACAGGCTGGATATTTACTGTTATATTTATCACTATGTTTACATGCACACCAGGAAACAAGATAACTGGACTAATTCAATTTAGATTTTAATGAATTATTTTTTTCAAAATCTATGTAAACCCAGAAAGGATTGAGGCATCATAAATTGAATCTCAAAGATCCCATAAAACATCTGGAGAAGCTTATACGTATTCAGTTACCTGCTGCATGTAACTGCGCAGTCCAATTTACATTAGGCGCAGGCTACGGCAGGAGAGGCATTCAACTGCACAAGTTAAGAAACAGCAAGAAAAATAATAGACGTCTTTGGACATTTACTCACTTGTTTTAGATTTGCAGAGATGACAAACTACAGCCTCTCCACTGAGCACATGTTTGCTTTGCTTTGTTTTGGTCCACTATGTTAAAGAGGTGGTATTTTACTATATTTAGATCATCATGTTGAAAATGCTATATTTGCTGAAAACAACGTATTAATATGTTTCATTAGTTTCAATTAAATTTTTGACACTGTGTCCCACCTCCCTTTGCTCTCCGCACTAAGACACTCCCCCTTCAGAAGGCTATCACATTACAATCAGCATGCATCCTGCTAATGAAACTACTGCACATCACGTCAGGTTTGTCAAGTTGTAGTGTATTGTTTTGTATCCTGCTTTTGTATATTTACAGAAAATGGCCATGCAGGAGCATGGATGATGTAGGCTTGGCTGAGCATTGTATATGATTGTACAGATAACTGTAAGGAGGGTTTGAACAGGGCCTGGGAGAGATCGCTAGATTGCTCAAACAAACAAAACCTCTTCAGGCATGTTTTTGATAACGCAACAACATTATAACATGGTAGAAAGCTCCAAAATGTCAATTTTAATACCTCCTCTTTAATATCCTTACTGTAGTTAGTGGATTCACTCCTCCTCCAGTTACTTTTCAAGTGGCTCGGTGCCTCACAGGGCTGTCTTACTCAGCACCATGGTCAAAATTAATAAATAATCTCAGTGGAGACAAGCAGCATGCCAGCTCTGTGGAGAGGAGACCCAGCTCAAAATAAGAATGCACATTGTCCAAAGTTTTGTTTTTTGAACAATAAAAATACAAGATCAGTTACAGTTGCCTCAAAACTGTGGATCATCACTCACCATCCCATTCATTCTTTATGGGGAATTAACCAAGTTGCATTTAAATTAATTGATATTTAATGAACATGTAGTGGACAGCAAGTTACAGCTGGATAATCACTGGCAGTGTGTTAAAATCCTTATGTACAATGGAACATTTCACCATAAAATCAGGTGTTTTTGTCTCTAAGCTAATGCCAACTGAAATTAAATATTGATTCATTTTAATGAGATTCAGCTAATTCCCCATAGATAATGAATTCTGCATAAAAACTGCTAACTTAAGATCTGTACAAACATGTTCTGAAATGTGATTCTTGCATTAGTTTTTCAGTTCATATTTCAGTCTTTTTTCTCAATTCCTCTGAATGCATTTAAAGTGTGTACTTTGAACCGAATCTTATTATTGAAACACAAATCGTAAATTGCAATGCTTTTCAGAAAAATCACAATTAGATATTTTTAGTTTAAACAAAGCTGTGAATTCAGTGCATGACGTCATTACTCATGATGGTACACAGTCCGTAGATTCCTCAATGCTTTTGTGCTTAGATTGTGTCTTATACCACTACAGCTGAATGTTCTTTTACACGTAGTAAATATATTCTCTTTAGACTCCTGTATAGACTGTCTGTGTTGATAGAGTCCCAGATCGATGAGATGTAAATGTAAAGAATGTAAAGTGCTCTCTCTCCTCGGGTCACTCTGTGATCACCTCTGTCGCTCTCTCTCTCTTTCACTCTCTCCTTTTTGCTCTTCCCTGTGGTCACTTCTCTCTCCTCTTTCTCTGTCTCCTCCTCTCTCTCCTCTGTAGGTCACTATGTGGTCACCTCTCTCTTCCTCTCTCTCCCTTCCTCTCTCTCCCTCCTCTCTCTCTTCTCCCTCCCTGTGGTCACCTCTGTCTAATGCACAGCCCACATCATTCTTTTTAAATGTTTCATGAACCTGAGCACCTTAATGACACTTCACAGCTCTCTGTGTGTGCAGCTAACATACATACACCCTTACACCCACACAAAAAGGACATGGGGACGACACATTTATACGTCAGGTCTTTTTAAACAGCACGGTTGCTCATGTACGTACACACGCATGATTTATGGTTGCAAACCCTGTCATTTCCGCGGAGAGAATAGAGGATAAGAGGAAAAAGTGAATGAACTCTGCTCCAAACTCACGGCAAATCCGGGTAGAGAAGGAGTTTTGAGGAGATACTTCTGCCACAGGTCTGTATTTCCGCTAAAACAAGCTGAAGTGTGTCCACCAGTGTCGCCGTGTTTGTTTCGTTTTTTATTTTGGTTCATTTGGGTGCTTCACCTTTGGCTCCACCCACTGGTCCAATCTCCGTCCCACTGATGGCCCTATTGCTCCAGCAGGAGCCAAGATGGATTTTTGTTTGTGAACAACAAATATTGTGAGAATTCTTGCTGTGACAGGTTAACCAAACCTAACCCAGTATCTGGTGTAGTCCCTGATACTGCTCTGTGCTAACTGTGTTTTTCTTTCTCGTGTTCCAGCTTTGACGCCTCCTGACCTCCAGAAGGACTGCTGCTGGACTCTGGATCTGATCAGGTCTGACCCCAAGAAGACTACACCCACCACATGGAGCAGAAAGAGGAGGCCCGATGACCACACATAGATGAATGATCGAGATGGGTTGTGTTCATGTGACATTTTAGAATCCTGATAGTTTGAGCTGAGCTGGAGGACAGGTCAGAATTCTAATATTTCTGTAATTACTCGACATGAATCAAAAACTGGCACAAAGTTCGACTGTCAGCATAAATCCGTGATTTTTTTCACAATAGATTCAGAAAGTGGTGCCATTATTCAGCCCCAAAGATGTGATTGTTGTCATTTGAAAGCATTTTAAGCCATAAGATTAATATGACAAGTTTGTGGAGCCAATCCCAAACAAATATTGATAAGGTTTAACATTTGTGGATCGTAAGTTTGGATATTTCTTACAAAAACAGTGAATCTCCTGTAGAGTTATGTCGACCCCTGTCCTCCATTTGAAATTCTAACATCATCAAATTCCAGAACGTGAACGCAACCTATATCCTGTTGTCATCACACCTGAAGGTCAAATTTGAACCGGAGCGGAGGAGGTGACTGAAATGGTGGCTCCTTACACATTTAAGCTCCTGTACCTGCCCTGTGCTGCTGCTGCATTCTCACATTGGATTAAACAGTGTTCGTATCCTCCGGAGGGGCGTTTGTGGAGGATTTTGGATCAGCCGGGAGGACACCTATGGACAGTACAAGGAAAGACCAGAGGATTTTTTGTGTTGCCAACTAAATAGACCTACCTCTTTGGAGCGCCTGGTGAAGTGCTTGTTGGAGTTTAAAGTCAGTTTTTCAAATATTGGAACTAAATTGAAGCTTCTATGATGTCATCTGTACCAGCGATTACTGCACAAAGCCAAATGCATGGTATAAGGACAATGAGTAACAAGGTACTAGCTAATCAGTTCTACTACAGCCTGGTTTGAATTCATATGGTAAAAGCTATCACACAAATTTGACACCCAAAAAACACATTTTATTATTAAAGGTGTACTGTGTCACTTTTCTGGTGAGAGGTCAACCTGTTGCTTGTCTCCATGGAGATATCATTGCATTGCCAGGAATATTCCACAGTGGCATTAAACATATCTGTCTTGCATTCATTCAATTACAGGTGTCATTGCAAAATTACAATCATGAATTCTTATTGTGAAGGGGCTTGCCTCTCCATTGATCTGACCTGTAACCTGTGGAACACCCCAGGAAAGACAATAACATATCCATAGAATTGTCAGGAAATGTTACATTGTGCACCTTTAATATACAACACAATACAGTTGTGTCTATAGTTGAAATTTTCTTAGTGAATGTATACATGAAACAGATATTAGAGTCTGATTTTGCTTAAAAAGTAAAATTAAAATTAAATTATTATTAAAATTATTAAGAAAACTAATATTGCTGCAGATCTGAGCCTGTAAACTTTGGGCCTTAGGTGGAGTTTATCTTGGATAGTATCTTAAGACGGCAGGTACTAAGTAAGTTTTTAGGTGGAGGGTCTGAAAACTTCTTTTCTCCATGGAGATTTTGCTCTTTTGCCTGTAATCTTTCATAAAAACGGCATAAAACTTAGCAATCTCCATGGAAACAAGGAGGTGACTCCATTAAACTAAGTATTTCTGGACAATAAAAACCTGTAATAAATTAAAGTTAGATAAACTGTGAAACATTCCAGGCAACTCCAGCAATAACATGTCCTCCACCAGAAAAGTTACACCGTGTACCTTTGAACCAGGTAGTAATAAACTGAACTGACTTCATTGTTGAAATATATTATGAACTCAATATTCTCGCCTTACATACGCACAGGCTGAAGCTGATTGGCTGATTGGAGCTCACTGTAGCTCACTGTATATTTGGACATGCAATGTTTCTCTTCCTGTTTCTACCAGCGCAGTCTGAACAGGTTTTGGGCTAGAGATTCTGGTTTTCCTTAAATTCTAAACTTAGGCCAAACAAGACAGCTTAAAGCACAATAAGTCATGAAATAATAAGAATAATTAAACATTTTAGTTGTATCCTGAGGAGGAACTTCTGACTTCTGGAGCCGAGGTGTTGGCGATACAACTGCTATATGATATGGTGATTTAGCGCTATGCTCACATATAGACACGCCCACTCCTCCCATTGGTCAGCCCCTGAGTGAGTGACAGGTGGAGTCAGCCATTGACAGTAAAGAGTAAACTCACAAGTAGTAATGTATAGACTCTTATAAGTTGTCCTATACACTTTCTTGCCTTTTCACCCTACTTCACAATAAGGTTTCTCTGTGCTTATTTGAGGACAAAATTATGTGACGCTCAAATAGTGAAATATTATATGTAGTTATTATGCAAACCATCAATCATATTCAAAAACTATATATATTAAAAACGTTGTTAGCCTCTGCTTGGTTAAACAGGGTCATTCATCAGAATCAATGGACCAATCAACTTTTACATTTATGAACTTAAAGGAACTGTATGTAAGATACTGATTTTAAATTTCAGACCTATCTGTGTCCCCAGATATGAGATAGACATGTTCAAATCAAATAGAGCTTTTACTGATAACAATTTGAATCCTGACTTATTCTTAATTACAAAAACATTAGACATGACCAGGCTATGCAACCCTGGTCCAGTTGTGATTATAGTACATTTTTAAAAAACAGTAAGAGTGCAGACTACATACAGTTCCTTTAATGAGAACCAAAACAATGTTTGCCGAAATATGAATTAACTTTCCAAATTGTATCTCTACTGCCAGCCTTTATGACTGCCTCTCAGACATAGTTTAAATGCTCTCTTAATGCTTAATATTAAATGTTTTGCTTAATTAACTTCCTGCAGATGTCAAACTATGAAGCACTAAGCTTTAAGGGCTAAAATCAAACTTGTGACCAATTCAAATCATTCCTGTCGATTATAGACAAACAGCACAATTCAAAGAGGACTAGAAAAATAACATGAGATTTCACGCTTTGCACCTGTCCATGACTGTGCTCTACTGCGCTGGTGGAAATTTACATAAGGATCTGTACGTTTTCAGATTTTAAAGGTTAAAGAGTGAAATTTGTACTACTGGAAAATTTGATATGAGAATTTGGAGAAAGATTTTGGTAAATTTTGATCATTTCTGCTTTTGTGGAAGTCTGTTCCTAGTGTTAGCTCTGCCTGTGTCAGCGTTGGGTCAAATGTGAGAGGGTTTGGGGGCAGAAATTTAGTAAACAATCGTTTTAAAATTTCAATTACAACATCAAAACCAATCCAGGAAAAAATACCGCTACATTCCAAATGATAGGCAAAATTTGAAGTAAATTAATAAATTGTGTCTATTTATGAATCTTAAAGGTCCTATATTACACAAAATTGAGCTTTAAGCCATTTTAGACTGCTGTTACCTCATCAAAAACATACCCATAGTTGTGTTTTGTTTCATTCACACATGTTTGAGTAATCCTTTATTATTAGTCTGTCTACATCGCCAAAGCTCAAAATGCTCTGCTCCACCTTGTGATGTCATGGAGCAGTTGTGTTCAAGTTAACAGCTCCTTTTATCTTTTGTTCTGTAGAGGTTGGCAATTCCAGGGCTGAAATGATCCAAATGATTCTAGTGAAGGTGTATGGAGTTTAAAAACACAGTGGAGCACTTCCTGTATTACCACATTACATCACAAGGTGGAACAGGGTGATCAGAGTGAATAGATCACCGTAATATGGGCCCTTTAAATAACATTAATAGACTAGAAATAGTATTTTGCACTAACTTGAGAAAAATGTTTGTCTTTTCTTATTTTAAGTCAAACGAGGTTTTATGCTTGTTCCACTGCCAATTCTTGTTTCATTTTAAACGGTTTGCAGTGGTCCAAAGTTAGTCCTCACTTTCCTTATGCATCTGAACATCCTAATTATTGACCACAATGAGTTTGGTGTACCTTACACCAGAAAAGTTACATAGTGCATCTTTAATTGATAAGTGACATTTTTACTTCCAGATTTGAACCATTTGTAATCTAATATAAATGCTACCTGAGATGGAATTGGAAAAAAACAAGCCTCAATGATTATTTTGTTTGTTAAACTTGTCCCCAGATCCTCCTTTGGTCCTGGTCTGTGGTTGGTCTGTCCTGACTTAGCACTAGCATCACTCTGTATTATCAAATTATCTGTTTTTCCAGCCCAGATGACTGTAGACTCTCAATAGTTTTATAAATATACTTATATCTATTTATTCTGACTCCTGCTCATATATTATACTTATATAGAATATATCCAGAGACCTGTGTACTCCAATAAAGTGTCTTTATGAAAACTACATTTGGCAGTTTTCCTTACTACTACTACTACTACTGCTACTACTACTGCTACCACTGCTACCACTATAACTGCTACTGCTGCTACTTTTACTACTCATACATCTTATATGGCTAGTGCTTCTCCAGATGCTCAAAATCACTTTACAATTGCTTGCATTATTCATTCATATACACACAGCTGCCCTGGGCATTGGGATTTATTACAGGTACTACTACTACTACTACTACTACTACTACTACTACTACTACTACTACTACTACTACTACTACTACTACTACTACTACTACTACTACTACTTTGAAAGGCTTGTAATGGATGATATAAAACTTTTCAGATTTATATCATCAGATTTCTATTTAAAATGTATACACTCATTTAACAAAAAATATGAAAATGGAAAAGGCAACTTAATTCTTCATTATTCTTTTTTTAGATTGACCTTCTGTCCTGTTGCTTCTGTCCATACCAGATGCCCTGCCAGCCTCCTCTTAGTGACTTCCTGTGGTCTCATATATAATGTTTGGCGTTTCCTTGGTCAGCGGCTCAAATCGATGCTGGTCGCTACTTATGAGACCAGGTCCTAATGCAGTGAATAAATAAAGTACAGGACATGGAGCATATCCCTGAGCTCAGCATTTAACAGAGGAGGAGGCGCGGGCAAGAGGCTAATGCTAACCTTACCATTAAATCATATTGTCAAAGGCACTGTACCTGATTCTTACTGTCATAAGAATGTGAAAAACAGTTTGCAGTGGTCCAAAGTTATTCCTCACTTACCTTATGCATTCCACGCATCTTAATTATTCACCACGATGAGTTTGTAAGCGCTTTTCACAACTCTCAGAGACCAGAGCAGAGTTTGGACATCACGGTAACGCTAACAAAAGCTACCATGCTAATCGTGCACTTCCTGATTACTGGACAAGAAAACACTTTATAATTACAAAGAGGAAAGAGGGGGAGAAAAACCTGTGACTGCTGTCCCAAACCAAGTGACCAGGGGACATTACAGTAATATGGCTTTTATTGAGAAGAGAGTGAGAGAGAGGAGAGGAAAAGAGGAGAAGGGAAAAGAGAGGGAAAAAGAAAGAAAAATCGGGAAGAGAGAAAGGTGTGTGGGTGTGTGTGTGAGAGAGAGTTTTATATAGATGGAGGAAATGTTTGTGTGTAATTGAATATGGTATTAAAGCTGAGTTTGACTTTGAAATTGATTAACTCTGGTTCATTTGTGGAGAGCTGCTTCATCTGTCCCTCATCGCCAAATGTTTTCTGTAAAGGTCATTTCAACTGCACAGAACACACAGGACTGCAGAGTCTGAGTATTATTGTAAACCGAACAAGCACTGAAAGAGGAGAGGAGAGAGAGAGAGAGAAAGTCCTGAACTAGCATGGGAAGAGGAGGAGAGAAAGAGAGGGAGAGGAGAGAGATGGAGAAAAGAGATGAGGAGAGAGAGACTACTGCAGAGTCCCAGTCTTGTCCTGAACTAGCATGATCCTAGAGAGAGAAAGAGGGAAGGCGGGAGAGGAGAGAGGGGAGAGACAGACTTCTGCAGAGTCCCAGTCCTGTCCCAAACTGAACAAGCACGGAAAGAGGATTAGAGAAGGGAGGGGGGGAAGAGAATAGATGAGAGAGAGAGAGAGAGAGAGAGAGAGAGAGAGAGAGAGACTACTGCAGAGTCCCAATCTCATCCCGAACAAGGATGATCCCAGACAGAGAAAAGGGAAGGAGAGAGACAGAGGACAAAGAGGAACAGAGAGATCTAGAGAGAGAAATAGAAAGAAAGTTAGAAGGAGAGAGCAGAGAGAAATGTAAGAGATAGAGTGATAGAATGAGTGAGAGAAAAGAGAGAGAGAAAGGAGAGGTGGACAGAGAGGAAGAGAAAGAGTGAGAGAGAGTGAGGGAGAGAGAGAGGCAGAGACAAGGAGACGGGAAGAAAAGAGAGAAGGGAGAGGTGGAGAGAGGAAGAGAAATAGATAGAAGGAGAGAAAGAGGGAGAGAGAGTGAAAAAGGAGGGAAAGCGGGAGATAGAGTGAAGGAGAGAAAGAGGATGAGAGAGAGGGAGAGAGAGGGAGTGGTGCATTGCAGATTGAGGAGGTGCAGTTTATTTGCTGACAGTGACACTCTTTAATAAAACTGAGACAGACTCATCTATAACAGAGGAGTGTGAGGTATACCTGCGCTGGTACTGCACAAGAGCACAACAACAGCAGGGAATAGAACCACAGACCAATAGAGAGAGACTCATCTATAACAGGAGTCTATACCTGCACTGGTACTGCACAAGGGCACAACAACAGCAGGGAAAAGAACCACAGACCAAATGGATTCAGGTATTATATTGTGGGTGGCAGTAGCTCCAAAATTCTGAGGTTCAATTCCTGCTCCCATCAGTGCATTTGTTGTGTCACCTCAACCTCTCTGGTATCAGTTATTGATG
Source organism: Periophthalmodon schlosseri (assembly GCA_000787095.1). Taxonomy (NCBI): domain Eukaryota; kingdom Metazoa; phylum Chordata; class Actinopteri; order Gobiiformes; family Gobiidae; genus Periophthalmodon; species Periophthalmodon schlosseri. The sequence goes on from KN484872.1 coordinate 11,999, forward strand.
AAGGTAAAAGTGTTATAACATTGGAAGCTCATAAAAGTAAAATATGTTTAAAAGTGTCTTGCCCAACGAGAACACAACAGTACGAATTATGACTATAGAGGCGGTGGAGCTGGAGGAGGTCGGTAATGTGTGGAGGGGCCTGATTATGGAGGGTTTTGTCAGTGACCAAAAAGATCAACTACCAACTCTTAGTGTAGACGTATATTCCAGCACTATGTTCCAATCTCAATGCTAATCACGCACTTCCTGTTTATTGGACAAGAAAATGCTTTATAATTAGAAAAAGAAAAGACGGAGAGAAAAACCTGTGACCGTTGCCCCAAACCCCAAGTGACCAGGAGACATTGCAGTAATATGGTTTTATTGAGAAGAGAGAGAGACAGAAGAGAGATGGGGGGAGAAAAAGAGAAATGAGAAATAGAAAAGAGACGGAGAAAGATACAAAAATCATGAAAAGAGAGAAAGATAGTGTGTGTGTGTGTGTGTGTGTGAGTGAGAGAGTTTTATATAGACGGAGGAAATGTTTGTATGTGTGTGTATTTGGTTTTAAAGCTGAGTTTGAAATTGATTAACTTAAATGAAAAATAGTGACATTTCTAATTTTCAAGTTTTATAAAGTCATCTTATAAGAAGAACTAATGATTTAAGCCTGCTGCATTTAACCGCCTTGACAACACCTCCAGCTTTGATTCAAAACTCATAAAAAACATTCATTTTATTTAATTATCCTCCTAAAGTCCAGTGGACACAATGGAGAATGGCACAGGAGGCTTCAGGCAAAAAGTGCTTTAAAATACACACTTTTAATCTGCATAACGCATCGTTTATATGTTTTATTATCGCGCAGATGTCCAGTGACCTCATAAAATGGACCATCAATTACGAAAATATCTAATATGCCAACACAGTAAGGATAATGTAAAACTAATGAGAATCAAGTGGTAATTACATTTTTACATCAAATTGACCAGATAAAAGTGACATCTCAGAATAATATTTTGCGGAATGAATTGTCCGTAATATAAGGTTGGTTAATCACATTCAAACATGTCTATGGATTAATCTTCTGTTTAAAGACGCTGTACCTGATTTTTACTGTCTGAAAAGCATGAAAGACAGAACTAGTTATTTCTCACTTACCTTTTGCAACCGTGCATCCTAATTATTCACCATAATGACTTTATAAGCTCTTTTCACAACTCTGAGTGACCAGTGAAGAGTTTTGCTCTCACGGTAAAGCTAACGCACAGTTCCTGATTGAAGAACAATAACATGCTTTCTAATTAGATGCAGACAGGACACAGGCAGGACTTATTTTGACCTCAAGAGCTGCCTATACAATATATCTGTTCCACTGACTGTATATATAAATGGACACAGCTGCTAGCTGCCACGTTCCAAATAGGAAGTGATCATGGTCACGCTTCCGGCTCCATCAACACTGGCTCCAGTTCACTTTCTACTGAAGAACTTTCTGCCCTTTCTCTGTAACTGCTGCATCAGGCTTGTACTTATATCTTAAAATGTCTGTATTAACCCACTCTACATACATTTATTTCACTATTGTGTCCATAAATCAAGATATGAACATTCTTTCCCAGAGGTCGCTCCCACTAGCGTTACCAACAGGTTTGAATTGACACGTTGCTAAGCGCCCGCTCCGTGCTAAACCAGCGGTGCGGGGAAAGGGGCGTTACTTTCAACAACAGCCTCGCTCCAGATTGGCTCTTTGGTTGCTATGATACTCGCGGTCAGAATTCCAATTATGGACCTTGGCTCCTGATTCGCCCCTATAGCTGCTCTAGCCTCGATGAGCTTCATGTGACTGGAGCCGAACGCTATGGATGACGTCACGCTCCAGTGTGTCCAGTGTCCAGTCCAGTTCTTTATACAGTCTATGATTTGCACTAAATACATGGGGAAGGTTGAAAGTACAAATCTTATTATCTTATTTCCTCGTGTCCAGATGCTAAAATGTGATGATGTCATACTCCCAGATGGGGGCAAGAACCAGATTTCCCAATTGATTACGTTGTACTTTGCCAAGAAATATCCAAAAGGTAAATACACAAATAATAACTTTAGCTGACCCCATCTGTATTATATATTATTGGCCTATCGAATGTTGTGGTGTCATCTGAATAAGGAGCATGTGTGACTGAGGCTTGAGTGAGTCTGAGTTGAGTTTAAGCCTGATGTCTGTGACCTCAGGCCTGGACTATTTTAAGTCTGGATCTGGAGCAGCCTGAGCCCATGTGTCATTTAGACTCTCTGCTACTGAATTTAAGATATGTGAAGGGAGAGAGAGATGAGGGAAGAAGAGGAGAAAGAGGAGAGGAGGGGAAGAGACT
>KN484873.1:672-61905 GCA_000787095.1 Periophthalmodon schlosseri
CCCTTGCCGCCCCCCTCCCCCCCAGTGCCGTCCATGCAGTTATGTCTGTTTGAGACACTCCCATTACGCCTCATGGTGGTACAGCATTGCGCAGGCGCAGAGGATGCGTTGCAGGGGTCACCTGCTTTGGGTGCAGATTGTACACGACCTACTGTGGTTCCCCAAAATCTGCAAACAGGCAAAGGACAACGACAGGTCCGGGCAGGCAAGTACCAATCTGACAGCACATAACCCATGTAAACTGCACTGTGCATTTTCTGTGCTCCAGTCCCACCCAACTACCCATCCGTTTTGAATTTAGCCAGTTAGCATGCTAACTGTATCCCTGTCAAATTCAAGCCTTGCCCCCGATTCCGCCACGAAGTCTGTCTTCAATGAACAACGTTGACCTCGGTTAGTGCCTTTGCCTTTTGGCAAATCGTATGATAGTTGAATATTAAAATGTACATAAACCACGTCAATCTACAACCACTATAGCACTAGCACCAGTAGTAGCATCTAATGATTGTTAACATTTAGTAAACAATCACATGAGCTACGTGTTTATGATATTGCATATTTTGTTCGCTCACCACATTAGCGACCCGTGAAGAATTCCCAGTGGTTACTTTAGGCAATCTAATTCCAGTTTAAATCGTTCTGTGGTTGTACGATAAAAAAACAAAACAAAACAAAACAAAAAAACAAAAAACAAACGTTGGGAAAATCTTGTTCAGATAGTCTTCTAATATTTTTAATGCTACTTTGATAAATTGCAACTGTGGTAGTAAGGATAAGGGGGTTAGTAATGTTCTACAGTAATCTGACACATGTTTAGTGTGATGTCAGCGCTTTTACATGATGTGTGACATGTGGTATATTTTGGTGACTGTTTTGTGACCTCCAGTGACCTTAGGGTTCAATCACCAGAGAACCCTTAACCTTTCAGTTCAAATTTAGACCATTTCCTAATTATAGCCCAATGTTATTCTTTAAAGTTGGCTTAATTTAAATTCACTCATAACACTTTACTTAACTTGTATAGTAAGATTGCTTACAGTACTTAAATATGCTATGTAGAAATGCATTATTGTACCTAATGCCCCTCAGTAGTGTTGTAGCTGGTGTTTATCAGTTCAATTGCGTAAGACCTTTTTATCAGTGAAAGACTGGTTAAAGCAGATGGCCCAAGATTCAGTTCATCAGTACAGCCATTTTCAGACAACACTAGTTTAAAGTTAATCCTTTCTATAATTTTATGTTTTTATTCCTCTTTTTCTAGGTGCATAATGGGGTTGACGAGGTACACTGAGCTGCACTGAGCCATTCATGGCTGTTCGCACTATGGGCTCTGAGTCAGCCCGGACTCCTCAGCCTCAGGCTGCTCTGGCAACGGGTGGCAGTGGCCTGCTGCCGGAGGGGATGCTCACTGCCAGACTGGGACCTCAAGGAAAGCACTATGTGTGTGGGTCGCTGGCTGCATTTACCAACATATTGGTAACTTTTCCAATCCAGAAGGTACTGTTTCGACAACAGTTGCATGGTGTGATTGCTACTGAGGCTGTGCAGCAGCTGCAGAGGGATGGTCTGAGGAATCTGTATCGTGGTCTACTGCCCCCGCTGCTCCAGAAGAGTACTACAGTGGCCATCATGTTTGGCCTGTACGAGGACTTCTCCAGAGTCCTGCTGGACTTGGCTGGTGGAAGTGGAGTGCCTGAGATTGTCACAAGAAGCTTTGCTGCTGCTTTAGCTGGGACTACTGAAGCTATTCTGACACCTTTTGAGCGTGTGCAGACGCTCTTACAAGACCACCGACACCACGGACGCTTCAACAACACCGCCCACACTTTTAGGACACTTCTGTCAGAGTACGGCATCAGAGAGTGCTACCGTGGACTGGTGCCTATCCTCCTCCGCAATGGTCCAAGCAATGTGCTTTTCTTTGGCTTTCGTGGCCCCATAAAGGAGCAGCTTCCTGAAGCCAGCAGTCGAGCAGGACACCTCATTAATGATTTTGTGTGTGGGGGATTATTGGGGGCTGGCCTGGGCATTATGTTTTATCCTCTAAATGTTGTTAAATCCCGGGCTCAGTCTCAGGTTGGTGGAGAATTTCAGTCCTGCAGCAAAGTGTTCTTGACCGTGTGGAGAGAGAGAGGTGGCAGCTTACTAATGCTGTTCAGGGGCGCTCAGTTAAACTACTACCGCTCATTGATATCGTGGGGGATCATAAATGCTACCTACGAGTTTCTGTTAAAGCTCCTGTGAAAGAGATACACCTAAGTCAACTAAAGAAAAAGCCTGTAGAAAGAAAGTCATTATTTAAAAGGATAAGTTTATTGTGCAAAAAAAATCACGCTAATGCACTAAGTGATTGAAAATGTTTCAAAGACGGTAGTGGAGTTGCACGTGTGATGGGGGCCAATGTGATGTAATCTGCCATTGTGACTTTTTACCGTTGTCATAGTATATAAAGCCTATATAAAGTATGTGCCAGGGTCCAAGTGACACGCCCCTTTTCCTTCATGTCCAGTATTTGGGGCAGCACCTTTTTCAAAAGTCCAAGTTGAGGCCTGTTGAGTAGTTTGTGTTTTTGTAGAAAACATTGTCTCAAATATGTGCCCAAAAATTAATGTAAAAAATCTATTTGTTTGTCCTTTTTGTTTTGTCATACGTTTGTGGATTTGGCCATTGATGTGTAAAAAAGGTAAAGAACCAAATGTTGGACAATTGATTTCCTGCTTTATGCTGCCAGTTAATCATAATTTTTTTTTTTTTTTTTTTTTTTTTATCAAAGCAACAATTAACTGTTTTCCACAACTTTTCTATAATGCTTTTGGGTGTTTCTGGCAAGTGCACATTGATGTAAAGTACAGTAAAACAACAGTACCATCAGATCAACATTCAAAAATAACTAGCATGCCCTTTGTATCTTTATATCATCTTTATATCATGAATCATATTGAGCTGATGATTTTACAGCTTTCCTCACGCTGGCTCTCCTTCCTGCCTGTAACATCTGTTGACATAATGGGCTCAGATTTCAAGCTTGAGTAGATGCAGGGCTCTTGTAGGGAAGTGCTGCTTAGACCAATCTCCCCTTGACTGACAGAGCAGACAGAGAGAGGGGATAATGTCCAGTGGTATAAAAAAAAATCAAGCTGTCAATTGTGTGGTTGGCCATCAACAACTTTATCTTTCTGAGCTTTCCAGGGTTTTACATTTTATATACATTGGTTTGGTATTTCATTTGTGAATTTGGGGCAATGTTGATGGCATTAAATGATCTTTGTAATTTCCCTGAAGCACAAGTCAGTAAACATTGTAATGTTGACAATGGTGTCTGTGACGTTTGTTAGCAAATGACACAACGTACAGGGAAACACATTTGCTCATTTTACAATTTATACTTCTACTATCATGTTACATTAGCGTTGTTTTGTAAAAGAATACAAGAAAAGCTCACTTGTTCATAATCAGGAACTGGTTAAACAATATTTTTGTGCAAACAGGAAGTGGCAGGGAAACAAAAAATGCATAAAACATATTTTTAACCAGTTCCTAAATATGAACAAATGATGTCCTCTTTTACAAAACATGCACTGTGACATGATCATGTACTTGAGACTAGCAGAAGGTACAGGTACAGAGTAAACAATGACACTATTTGATTTATACTAACCTTATAACATCTGCCTTGTATTTACAACCAGCGTCAACATGTTTTGAACTGTGGATGTGACTTTGCAGATTACTGTGAAGACGTCGCAGATAATGATCAGATTAAGGGCAGCCCCACATGAAGACTAGATCAGAGTAGTAACCGCTGCATTACAACACCTTAAAGCTTATTGTCTATGTGATTCATATTTTATCAGCATCCCATACATTATAAAATAACCCTGTAGACCACAAAGCATATTAGCCATTATCTGCCTTTTCCACTTAACCACACAAGGAAGGAGTTAAATGCAAAAGTCTATAAGATGCTAGTTGAGTACCACATGTCTAAACCTAGTGCAAAACCCAAGCATCCATACATGAGTCTAATGGAAATACACTATAACAATTCATTACTTGGTATATTTAGTTTATTGTAAGTGGGTATGGGAAAGTGACCACATGTAACACACAATGTCCCTTTCATAATGAAATGCATTTGTTATGGTTTGACCAATGCTCACACATGTACACAGATTAAAACATAACCCAGGCTTCTCCATTGTTTAGTAGCCTGACACAAACAGAAGAGGCTCCTGAGAGTTCAAAAGTGTTACAATGGAGCTTCTTGTTATGGCAATGAGAAGGCATCTTTTCCCAAACATCATTATTTCAATAACATCTTGTGTCATCTTGTTAGAACATTTAGAAAATGTATCTGTCTGCAATCTTCCCATTAGCTGTCCTTTAAACAAACATACGCACTCTCAAATCATTACATAAGACCTTATTTTCTAATTAACTTCTGGTAGGCATCTTAATAAATCCTCCTGTCAATCAGATGAGCAGGCATTATGTGATATGGTCAGCTGCTAATTAGTGAGTACTATACATTAGCAAACAATGTAATAATCCCAGACATCAGTACAGATAGGGTTTTCACATTGACAGTATATTTTATGCTAATGCCATGCAACAATGCAGAATGTTGCTTTCATTTTTTTCTTCAGATCAGATCAAAGTTAAACATTCCAAACAAAGAAAGCACCCATTACATTTATAGAAACATAATGCAGCTACTATTGTTTTAAATGTTCACACAATAAAACAAGACTACAATACGTGGAGGGTGGGTTTGATTTGCATAGCCATAAACTAAAGACAGAAAGAACATAGATATTCATGTTTATATCTACAGCAGTCAGTCAATGTTATTGTTATAGTGGTGGTGTCCAGAGAAGAGACCATTGTGGGGACATTAGTGGCTCAGTGTACGAACAGTTTAAGACTTTGGATCCTTGCTACATTTTAAGCATAACAGTCACACTAGTATCAAGACAAAACCTTAAACCACGCTCAATTAATCCCCTTTTTACTTCTTGGACCCAACTCACACACTAGGAAATAAATATCTCATGGAAAAACTAGAATAACAATATAATACTGCATACATTTGGAGAATGGTACTATGAGGACAAGGGAATTATGGGTAAAAACACTTCACGAAAGGAGAGTGCCAAAAAGGTGCAATCTGTAACAGTCAAAAGTGCTCTCCCTGCTCTGTAATGTAGCCCATTAAAATGAGTAACTGTAAACAACTAAATCTATATAAAGGTGCAGTCGCATACGAAAGAAATTCAGTACTGCTTTTTTGCAATTAGGACCAAGATTATTTGTAAAACTTGTTGGTAAATTATACTTCGAAAACGACAATTTACAGATTACACCTTGTGGAGTGAAAATTTGTTAAGCAGCAAAAATAACATATAATACTGTTGTTAAGAAAAAAAAAAAGATTCTCCAGTGACATCCATAGTGTTATTTTTTCACCAGAAACACCACAGACCATGGTGCAAACATTGTAAAAAATAAATACATAAATACATACACAGGTAATTCATTCTTACATACACATACTATATCATAAAATAAGATTATAAAATCCATATGTACAGATGCATAGTCCATATGCGTCCAGGAAGAGGCCAAGTGAATAAGAATTCCTCATTTTGCGGTTGGTTTGTGGCTGTTGTATTCAAAGTTTGTATATGCTGAATTGTGGTTGGCAACTTGGCACTATGCAAGAAGAATACAGGAGGGTATAACTGTGTCTGGCTTTTGTTTAGGCCCAAAGTCAAAGAAATATGAATGGGACGGAGTAAAGTCAGAATTTGAGAGGTACTGGACCAGGCGTGTGGTTAGCTGCGTGGTTAGACGTTTGACTTGGAGGGTCTGAAGTCTCTAAAATTTGTGTGCGGAACAGTTGTGTCAAAGCAAACACAGAGGAGATAAGTACAGTACATCTTTTTGCCAGTAGGCGGACACCATCTGTCTCCCCCTGGTTTTTCAGTCCTGTCCCTGTGCCCGCGCTCTCAACTGCCCCCACAAACTCCCGATACAGTGCTAGTATTTCTTTTAGCTTGTCCATAGGCTCCTGGCTGTCCTCTGCAGCATCTTTATATGTTCCACTCACACTCTGGCACACATCACAGCGACTACACGGTTTGGTTCGCAAACAGGCTGCGGATAACTGGACCAGCGCACTGAAACTATTGGACAGGGAACGCAACGCTTCATCTGGGGCCCAGCCAACACGTGTGGCTCTCTGACATCCGGATGCCAATCGCCTAGCCTCAGTTTGAAGAAGAGTTCTCTCAACTTCACTCATTGAAATTTGGCTTTTCCTGCTACAATAGACACCACGAGTTGTGTTATTAGTCCCATTGTGGTTTAGATCTGGCTCATCTTTTAGACCCTTTTGATCCGATTCATGGTTTAATATTTCTTGTTCAAGTACGCCTTGTTCCAACACCAAGAGGAGTTGGTCAATATCTTGTCGTAAAGTAGCGAAACCACCCTTGAGCCCACCATAGTTTTTATTAGTGAAAGATCGAAGAGGATTTCCTAGTGATGTAGTGGGAGAGACCGGACAAGAGACAAGCGGACTAAAGTCAGATGATGCAGTGGAGAAGGTAGAGAGTGGTCTGGGGTTGTCCCTCAGCAGTGAAATGAGATTAGAGTTTGAAGATGAAGTCGGAGGAGCAGGTGGAGGCGCAGGGCTGGTTGGTTTAGGTTTTGTTCGTCGGGAGAATTCAAAAACAGTCATCTCCTCGTCAAAGCTGACCCCATCCTCACTGTCTCCGCTAAAGCAGTTAGCATAAACAGTCCGACACCCGCATGCGTCTTTGTGCTGCTGTGGGGGAGTGCTATCTGCTAATGAGGAGGTGGGCGAATCCCCTCCTTCATGCATGTTCATCACCCCTCTAAGCCCCACTGCTGAGTTGGGACGAGACTGTGGCTGCTCCGAAGACACACTGCCACTGTAGATACTGTTCAGGTTTGGGTACGACCCGTTCATCCCATTGGCTTTGTTCATGTGTGATGTCACTTCCTGCGCTTCTTTGAAAGTGGCTATAACAACCTGCGCCCCATCTTCTAAAAACTCTCCTTTCTTTTCTAATTTTGAGGCAATACAAGCATCCTTTTCTTTTACAGGTGTCTTGTTCAGATCTGATAGTCCGCTAGCGACAGACAGCCCAGAACCAAATCCAGATGTGTCGCCATTGATGGAGCTGGTTGATGGGTAATCAAGGGTCCCTAAGATTTCCTGTGAGCGCGTCATGTACCACGGCAGAGCTTGGATCTTTCCTCTAAGGGCCGAAGCTGGAAGTCTCCCCCCGAGACTGGTTGAGCTGGTGCGCAGATCGGACCCAGAGCCAGACCTCCCTGTCTCCCTGCTCTCGAGCCCTCCACTGCCTGCAGAGGTGGTGGAGGTGAGGGAGGTGGTGAGGGTGAGCGGTGCCTCTGAGTTTTTGGGTGAAAGGCTCTCATGGCTCAGAGACACCCTCTTAGGTCCGGACTGGATGGTGCCATTGCGACTGCTCCAAGGGTATATGCCATTTGGAGGGTTAAATATGCTTTTGTTTGGGTCGGTTGGAGATACAGGAGAACTGGCAGGTAAGGATAAGGGGATGAGGTTTATTGGACCAGTGGGTTTTGGGGGTACTGGAGGAGGAGCAAGTTTTGTACCTGAATTTGAGCGTGGCATTGACGGTTGGCATTTAGCAGATGTGGCTATACCATTGCTCTTTACCTCAACATCACTGTCTTTATCTATAATATATTTGTCTTTTGAAACTCCATTTTCATGTGGGACCTCTTTAGTTGGTTTCAGTCCATTTTGCAGCCTCTTCTCCTCGGTTTGCAGTGTGGTGCTAGGGAGCGGTTGGTGTCTGTAGCGGACAGCAGTGATCAGCGGAGAGGAAAGAGGCAGGCCTCCTGCTCCAGAAGTGACTGACTTAAACTCCATTGTTTCCGGCTCCATCTCCAGCAGATCTGAGGAGAGGCGTCCTGAGGCGTCCCCGTTACAGTGAGCATACGACTGTCCCTTTTGGGGTGATTTTGGTGGGTTGATTTTAGGCTTGGGGGGCAGCTGAGGCTTAGGGGCCACTGGTGGTTTTACCTTAACTTCAGGTTTGGGAGATGGCTTTGGGGGACTTGGCGGTTTGTTAAGTTGTTGATTTGGTTGAGTTTTAGGCATGTCCACTTCCTTCTTGACGTTAGAGGATTTAGTAGCGAGGGGAGAGGGAGGAGCTTTTCCAGATGATGCAGGGAAACCATTCCAACTGCCACTCAGGCGATTAGCGTTGCATCGATCAGCAAACTCTTTATCTAGAAAGAAACACAAATATAGTTTTTAATTGTTAATCGCTTTGGCAATGGTCCTAATTTTTCATCACTCTGAAATCCATGGATAAAGACTGAAATAATATTTTAAAGCAGTAAGCATTTAAGAATGTTTACAAATATGACAAAAGACGGTGATAAACATAACAATACCCAACTATATTTATTGTTAGTCAAATTGTTCAACAAACCGGAAAGATCTGGTACTGGGGGCGTGAATCTCTCCTTTGCATCGTAAAACTCCTCTTCAGACTCCGAAGCACTTTCCTTCACCAAGAGAGACGGCACAACATTGGGAGAAGGCGTCAGGCGCATTGCATCTTCGTCCTTCGAGAGGCGGTGATCTGCCTGCGCTGCTTTGTTTCCAGGTATTGAACTTGTTCTAACTGGGACTTTTGGGGGCGTCTTTTTCTTTTTAATTGGAGATCTTTTAAAAGGCGTGCTGTCGATCATTCTCAAATCCCTCGAACTGGGAATCTTAGAAATGCGGCGCAGTGATTTAAGTGGATGCTCCTCCTCTTCCTCATCATCGTCATCGTCATCGTCACTTGTCGCCCCAGCCGGACTGGGCATGAAGTCAGAGTTGGAGAGGTCCGTAAAGCACAAGTACGAGTTGTCAGTTCCGCAGTAGTTGAGGTTGGTGGGTCGCAGAGGGGCTTGCTGGGTTTTCGGATCGAGGAGGTAGGGGTGGTGCACGTCTATGGCGGCTTGCACCTCTGAACGGGATGAAGTTTTGGCCGAGGCGCTGCTGCTGCTGTCATCCAGAGCAGCACTCAGAGAGCCACTGGACAGACTGGAGAAGCTACAGGTGACGCGTGGGTCTGTGTGGTACCAGTTATTCTCTCTGTTAATGTCCTCATCCATCACTGCGAACTTCCTCAACCCACTTCCTGAAGCACCTTCTTCACCTTCGTTTTCTTTCGTTTCTGTGGTAACAATAATCTTGACTTCCTGTTTGCCCTGATGCTCCTCTCTCTCCTGCCGGTCCTCCTCCCTCCTCTGCTCCTCCGCCTCCCTCCTCCGCTCCTCCCAGTCTTGACTTGCGGGGTCATGGCGATTTGAGTCCATTGGGTCGTCGTCATCTGATGATTCATCTGAGTCACTACAGCAACGGGACACATAACCTAATAACACAGTAAAGATGAACAAATGATAAACAGAAAAAAGAAATATGTTAGTATAGAAATAATGGTGATCTCGTTAAGTAAAGTGTAATAGGTTGCATTCACGTTCTGAAATCTGATTTATGTCAAATTATCAGTTGGCAATGTCAATCTTTAAAAAATATATCAAATCAGATAAAATGATAGAATATTGTATCAGATATGACCATAGTTATGATTTTCGTGAATCAAAAAGTTGTCTCGGTTAATTTAATGTCAATAGGTTCAGTAATTACAGACATATTGAAGAGGCAGTAGAATGGCAAAAGTAAATTTTTGACAATAAAAACAACTGTGATTGAATACATGAAATATAGATAAGTTTATACCATAATTTTGAACATTCCAGGCAATTTTCATAAGAGGAGCAGGTGACCCTCCACGAGAAATTTTACCTAGTTCACTTTTAACTATAAACCAGGATCAATATAGAATGCAATATAGAATGAATCTGTCTTGATCTCAATTTCCGAATACTGTGAACGTGAACACAACCTATTAAAATACATATTTGATTGCCTGTTTTTTCTAGCATTACCCGTACTGGCTTGTGACATTCATCAACATAAGGTGTGAAAAATGTCTATTAAACTAGGTCTAAAGCCAGAAACAGTATTTGCTCACTTGTCAGGGATTCATAGCACACGCCCTCTACAACGGCGAACTTCCCACACACACCTTCTTCAGCAGGTATCCGGTGCACCCTCACTTTCGGGCGCCCCAGACGGAAGACATTGACATTGGGGTCCACCAGGAGTCTGCAGTAGCCCCCCAGCAGACATGCTAAGTCTTTGGCTGCCAGAGAGTCCATCAGTAAGGCAAATGGCTGGGAAGGGATTGCAAGGTTGAAGGAGATTAGGTAAAAGCGACAGTGACAAACAAGCCACAGTAGGGTACAAAGAAGGAAAGGCAGTGGAGTGAGAGAAAGAGAGAGATCGTCACCTTTCAGAGCACTGACTTAAGGCTGAACAATTTTGGAAAAACATGAAATCATATTTCTGACATCGCGAATAGATTTGCAAATTTATTTTTTTAAGTTAGTTCAAGAATGATAAGAATTTCAGAGAGCACATGTTTGTAGAGGTCTAAACTAAAGGATTTGCATGTTTTACACATAACATAAGACAATGGAGACAAGATATTATGTTGTTTACAAAGGAGTATTTACTATTTAAATAAATTAAGCCTTTGCTAACTGTGACCATTTAAATTGTAATTTTGATTTAACTGCAATTAATCCAGCCAACCTAAAATTGTTGCATTACTTTGATAGATACATCCCCCTAGGCTGCTGTGTGGTGAAGAAAACTGCGTGACCTATATTTGCATGAGTGGGAATATGGTGTGAGGAGGATCCATTTTTCTTATCTGTGTCAGTGTGTAAGTGCCTCTGTATTGGTGAATAATACAACATACTGCGTCTATTTTAGTACTTGCTCCGTACCTTCATGTCGTGCAGTGAGATGCGCAGTAGACTGACTTTCTCCGACTCTGAGAGCAGCTCCACGCGGCTGATGCTGCTGAACTCCACCAGCGTTGAGATCACGTTCAGTTTGTGGTTGATGATTTGGCTCATGCCATACTTTGCTCCAACCAAAAGGCTCACCGGTACTTCTCTGTCCTGGAGCTGATGGGCAAACTGTTTTTAAGCATTTCACCACAGCAAATCATCTGTCCCATAGTGATTTTAACTTGAGTATAATGTACAATGTAATTTAATAATGCATTTCAAATTATTGATTGGGTGACAGGAGGGCTATGGAAATTACCACATTGTGTGGTCACTGAACTAGAATAACAAAATAAAACTGACATGCGATACGTCATTGGGTATTATTAAGATAAGATAGGATAACCTTTATTTGTCCCACAATGGAGAAATTCCAGGTTAAAACATTTTTCCAGTATCTTTATGTCAGAGGCCAGGAAAATATCAAGCATAATATCTTTCAAACAATGCTGTGTCCTAACTTGTCTAAAGAACTCCTCAACTTTAATTACAGTAGAATAAAGCCTACCATCATAGTGGCATTGTAGGATCGCCCTCCATATGAAATGAGCTCTCCCAGCTGAGTGAGGTAGGCCAGTCGAGCCTGAGTAGCAGCTATGACCTGAAACAACATGTTGGCAAGGTGATCAAGTCTCTGTAAACCTAATGAAGTTTAGGATTTTGTCTGTTTTTACTTTCTGTCGCGGCTCCAGCAGGGCCTGGATCTTCTTGAGGTGGTAGCTGATGGCTTTTCTCAGGTCCTTCTCCCTCATGTTTCCGAGGAGGGTCGGGGAGATGAAGCTGTCCAGGCCAAACTCTTTCCTGTCATTTACAAAGACATAATTTGGTTATAATGACATAATTGAGACATAATAAGAAGATAGTGTAATCTAAAAATAGTGCACATATTATGTAACTAGCTGCCTGACCGGTTGCATAAAAACAAATAAAAGTGGTGATGCAGAGATTAGCTTGACCTGCCTGAGTCCACTCCTCACCTGAGTCACCTCAGATGACAGAATACAATCATAGGGCTAAATGACAGTAGCAGGATAAGTTACATTCTTGAATGACCACTCACAGACTGAAACTTATACAGTATGACTCACGTAATGCTCTTGATAGATGTCCTCGTCTGTCCACAACTATCAAGTCTCTCGTGCATGTGCAACGCCGCCAGCCGCAGAGCCGTGTTACACTTCATCTCCACAGCAAAGCGCTCCTGAAGTACGTCGCCTACGCTCTGCAGACACAGGGTAATACACACAGGTAGAACACACAACATTACAACACAAAATACAACACACACAATTATAAATGTCACACAAACCATCAACATGACTGTGAAAACAAAAGGAACACATGTGGCATACAGCAGAACAAACACAGCTCCAGAGACAAAAGAGAATTGCTCAGAGGGTAACTCTGAAATAAAGGAATCTATGGCTCTAAGGCTCATCATCTTAGAATGAAATACAGACTTGAACAGGTAAAATATCAAGTGCAACAGCTCTGTGATGAACTCAGTCATGCTTTGAGGAAGATACTTAATTACTTTCATTAGAGGGATCTGACACAAAAGGATAAAGACGTAAATTTACGTACCTGTAAAAAGAAATACTCAAAAGCAGAGGGGTCCTCCTGCAGTAGGTCCATGGGGTCTCTGGGGATGAAGCACACTCTGAACAGACACCTGTAATCGTGGGTGTCCTTTTTCTGCACCACCTGACCGGCACATAGACAGTGTTAATGTGTGATCATGCATACAGTATATTTATAGTACATTTCACCTTTTGCATGAGCTCATCCTCGTGCAGCAGAAGCAGTTTGGTGATGCTGTACTGTTGTTCTAGCACCAGGGAAAAGTACTCAATGGCCCGGATGGACAGTTTATCCTTCAGAGTGAGAACAATGTCCTGGGACAACGAAAAAACAACATTTGAGACGCCTTAAACAAACAAATTTCACTGTCAGTAGGCAGCAGATGGGTAAACTTACTGGTTCTGTTTTGTTTTTGTTGAGATAAAACCAGCAGAAACTAAACACTGACAGACATGTTTACAAAGATTACGGTTTGAAGATTTATTCTTCTATACATGCAGCTCATGGAATAAATGTATCATATTTTTCTCGACAAAGCATTTAAGGATTATTTAATGCTTGTTAAGTATTATTAATAAAAAAAACTAAAGTGATTGAAAAAGACATAGCATGAAAAGAACAAAAATATTAGTAATAACCTGTTATTGTTAGTGTTACCCAAATCTTGAACTGATTTGATTATTTTTGCTACAAAAATGACACACACTGTGTCGAGATTAGTCCATATGATTTGTTGTTGTGATACCCAGAATGAGAGAGAAGCCCCAAACCTCATAACACATTAACATTCTGTAACACACAAACCTTGACTGTGGTGGTGTTGTCAAACTTGAAGGCTTTGGTCTGTCCATTTTCCAAATACACTTTGAGGACATTGGGCAGGAAAAGGAGAGAGTTTCCCTGTACAATAAAAAAAACCATGTGACTCAAAGCACAAAAAAATTAAATAAACCATAAAGTAAAGTATAAATCACCACTGACTGTAAGTGAACACAGATTTTGCATTTTGCCTGCACATTTTGGATCAATAACTATCTCCTCCTAGCTGAGATGTGGTCAACTAAAACCCAGTTCTGCAGATTTTTTTTTTTTTTTGTTTTTAACTTTTGGTAACACTTTATAATTACTAGAATATTTACAGCCTCATCAAAGCACAAAGAAAGACCTAATTAATGATGAACAAATAGTTTATTAAAAATGATTCAGGCCTGATTCATTCTTAATAAACAATTTTTTCATTGCTCTTCCTAATTACGGTCTAGTGATTATAAAGTGTTACCAAACTTTTTTTTTTTTTAATTTTGTGATTATTCTGTGTAAACTGAGATACATGGAAGAGGCAATGATGAACAAACAACAGATGATAGATAGATTTAGAAATCAAAAGCTGGGCTGTGTACAACAAATTAGCTACTTTAAGTTTATCATAATGTTATGAGCCTGTCTAACCTGAGTGTGCCCATTGACCACCACTTCCTCTGCAAAGCGCACTTTAACTGGATTGCTCCTTAGGCGGGCTCTCTTCTCCGCAGACATGATGGACGACTTTGGATTCTGCAAACACACAAGTCCCCAGCGACATTACAGTGACACACAGAGCCTGATCCTGTCCGCCTCAGCGCAGATTGAACAACATTACACCCAAACAACACGACAGCAGCCCACACTGTGATTACACTGACTGTATTTATGTTGGCAATCTTAGAGTTAATCCCTTTCAGAAAATGTGGTTTGCTGTCACATGCTTAGAAACACAGCCTCTGGTGACATTTTCATAATTCATAGAGAGGTGTTTTTTTCCCATGTAGAGTTTGTCAATATCTCCTTTGTGCTCACCGTCATGTGCCGTAGGATGGTTACAGTGATACAATCCTCCATGTCCCTGCAACATGAAGAATTATCATTATCTTTGTGTCCAGATGTCAAATAAGCACTTTTTCTTTTGACCCTTTGCCCCGCCGTACTAAGCTTCCCATACACACACCCTGACCCCATGACGTTCTGCATGTAAGAAATGCAGTGCAGCAAACAATGAAAAGCATTTATTTGAGCGAATAGACAAGACACACTGGCCGCTGTTGTTCTGAGAAGTGCATTAGTCAGCTGAGAAATGGACTTAAAGAACAAGGAAGATGTAGTGTTTGCAGTTTATCTTACCTCAAGACGTTTTCCACCTGCTCAGAGCTTAAATCCTCCAGCACTTTGTCATTGATCTGCAGTACCTGGTCCCCTGGGTAGAGGATCCCATCTGCCGGACTCCCTACAGACAAAAGACAGCATAGGAAATCTGTAATGAATAATCAATTAGATATTTAACCAAAATATCATTGTCATTGAAGCACGCTGCTTAAGTTATGTGCATGATTCATATAAACAATGGAAGTACATTTGGTTATACAAGCTTGCATCAGTACATCCTGAAAGTATAAACATTTTGGTAGTCAAGTTGGAAACGCCAAACGTATTAGTTTATTGATATAGTGAACAAGTGATTTTTTTTTCCTTTCAGCTATTCCCAAACAAGGGTAGACAAAGAGAATCTATATTTCTGTGTGCAGTTTGGCCTAATGATATGGCATCATTTAACACCAAATCTGTGTAACCATTTACATTTATCCAGGCATGGGACAAGATGAAAGATTAAATTGATTGAACTACTAGTCATGCAATGCTGGAAAGAACTGTATTATTTCCACTCTCTATGCATGATATATTAAAATCTCTTATGATACACTTGTGCATATGAGATTGCAGCCGCAGTACAGTTGCACAGTGCAGTGCTTTACACAAGTATAAATCATGAGCTTGTGCATTAAGATAAATAGATGGAGCAGTTGCATTCACACACACTGAACGCCACATGGTTTTTCAACATGGCTGACTCAGCGGAGAGCTCCAGGACTTGAGGGGTTACGATTATTCTGGGCTCCATCCAGCTCAGCTTTGCTCTGCTTTCTCTAGTTATTTATACTCACTTGTCTTGGGGCGAGAGACTGCGACTGAGGCACAGCCCTTATCCCCTACACACACAGACCGACACAGACATGAAGAAAACTGCAAAATGTCGTTGTCACATGTTTTTCACATGTTTCTGTCAGTCTAGAAAGGATAATATAATATTTGACCCAATGACAGCAAGGCAGCGCTGCTCTGAAAGCCGTTAGACACACTGCCAGACATCCAACCCCCTCTTACACAACAGCTCTGCCTATGTCCTGAAATGGGCTTGCTTTTCCTCACATTTTTTAATCAACATCTCACTGCACCTGTACCTCATTCTCAGACAATTTTTATGTCACATTCATTGTATTTAGGCCTGTCACGATAAATACTATATCAGCTTATCGTTCAATATATGAAAGCTGGAACAATATATTTTGGGGCTCAGTATTTATCGTGTGTAGAAATTCTTTGCAATAGTGGGGAGATTTTTGCCATTTTTTTGTAATAAAGGTAAAAGTTGAGCTGTAGAGGGTATAATAAATAACTTCTATAGCAAATGTTTTCTTCATTTGTCTATTTATTTGTTGCAACTCATCCCTTTTAATAACACTGTATATTTAAAAATTGGTTTACTGGGATTATCCTGCTTTGTGTCAGTGGCATAAAGTATTTTTAATATTATTGTTTATCGCAATATTTCTCTGCAGCTATATATCGTGCTTCAAAATTATTGTGTTGAGTTATTGTGACAGGCCTAATTGTAATGTACTCAATTTGCATTTGTGTCATTGGAAATTTAACATTTGACTGTATGTGTGTCAGACCTGGGGCTAACTCTCTGCTGTTGAATAGGGATGTAACAGTAACTGCAGTATCAAGTTTGAGATCAATATCATGAATTGCTGCAATAATTTCAATTGCACAATTTTGATGCATGTTAAAAAAACAACAGGAACAACAAAGATACTCTATTTACCCCATTTCAGTGCAGCTAACTTGAAAAATACTTTTAATACTTAAGGCTTAAGGCTACATAAGGCTCACGCTATTCAACAGCACCATGTTAGTCCACTGACATTAACTGCTAAAAATATTGTGGTACTGAACCCTCTCTCAATATACTGAGGATCACATTAAAAGCAGCTTGTCAAGACAAAACAAAGTCTAAATTTAGAGACCATACAATTATGTTTGAATAGTACATGTATGTTTGCCAAAACACACTCCTCTGTGTTCACCTTTACCAGCTCCCTTTGTTTCTCACTGGATTTTGGCAGCAAAACTGAATTGCCAAGGTAGTACACAGATGGGGACCTGTACAAGTCATTTATCAGATTAATGTACATAAAGTAATGGATCAGCTTTGTTCCTTTGCCCCTTTGTCATAGTTGCCCGAATGGATTTAGAAACAATGTGCAGATTCTGTTGTTTTTGTGACTTTCTTGGCACACTGCCCTTCAGCCTAAATGCTAGGGTTGTTTGGCCAATGTTTGTTTGTGTGTGTGTTCCTGAACAAGTTACAGGAATTTAACCTCCAAGTTCATACGTATATGTTTAAAGGCTTATGCATGCTGTGGTTAATGAAAGACTACAGGAAATGAATGTAAGTCCATGGCCCCTTAATAATGTGAAATTCCAAAGAGCGTATGAGACACAGTGTAGCCAAAATGAGGATGGCTGGTAGCAAAAAACAGTTACATAAAAAGTGACATTTTAGTGAGGAAGCACTAAAAACAACTCACTGAGACAAACATCAGACTGATTAACATCATATTAACACAATAAATAGATCATTGAGTGCTCCAAGAACCAAAACTAGCAAGTAAACATGCATAATATGTATTTAGTTCATTGTACAGACACAATATTATGACCACAGACTTTCTTATCCTCAGGGGCGCAGCACAATGAACCTCAGTGATTTTGCAGATTTTTATGCCAGATGCCCTTCCTATTGCAACCAGCCACAGTGACTGACGAAGGCGATGGACATTAACCCACTTACCCAGGAACAATATGGGTTTTGAGGAAGAGCTGACTACCTTCTGCACTAAAGCCCCAATATTTTGACCTCTGATGTGCAAAGTAAATACATTTTTTCATAATAATGCGGAATTATCTATCTGAGTAGGCCTGTCATGATAACAAATTTTGAAACACGATATTACACGATTATTATTAGAAATATAACGATAATATTGAAACTACTTTATAACAAGGGATAATCCTAGTAAAACATTATTTGAATTGACAGTTTAGTTTAAAAGCCTGAGCTACAACAGATAAATAGCAGAAAGAAAAATAATTAGCCAAAGAAGTTATTTATTCAACTCTCTACAGCTGAAATCTTACTTTTTTGCAACTAAAATAACAAAAATCTCACCATTATTGCAAAGAAAATGTAAACATGATAAATACTGAGCCCAAAAAAATATTGTTCCAGTTATCATATAATAAATGTTAAGTCAAAATAGCAAATATTGTGACAGGCCTATACCTGAAGTTAATGTAAAGGGTCAAGTGTGAGGACAAGAGCAATTTTGAAGAGAGATAAATTTAGTTAGTATAGTTCTTGTACGGTTTGCAAATTATAGCAGTCATACAAAAATGTAAAGGTGTACAGCATGTAAACAGTTAAAGGGCTATTTTGTGTATCTTTGATCCCTCTGTAAATTAACATTGTTTTTAATGTGTGTCCCTTACCTGGGGAGATATCCCTGACCAGCAGGGGGGGCTCTGTGGTGAGGGTGAAGCCATGGCCAGTGCTGCTGTCCAGGACCGGGTCTCTGGTGATCTGCAACTGGAGTTTGGCCTGGAAGTTCTGATTGGACAGACTGTTGGAGCGCTGTGACCTCCCATCACCTAGCAACCGCTCCCTGCAGAGGCCAAAGGGTAAAGGTTACAGGGCTGGAGGCATGATGAGGTTCATGTCCATGAATTAATTATTGTGAGTAACTCAAAGGCGAGCTTCAGAACTTGCCCAATTTCTGTACTAATTAACATAAGATTTACATTTGCTTATCACGGCTTGGAACTGTCACAAAACATGCACAGTACAATAGTGAATGACTTGTGACTGTGTACAATATAATTACACAGTGAAAAATATTTGTCATCACAATTCATGAGACTCTCAGGATTATTCTGAAGCAGGACTCACGTTAACCTGTGCAGAATAATCATATAGTAAAGGTTTACCGGTATATTCTTTATCTTTCACACTTAAGTAATATGGAAATTGCAACATATGTTTTGTATTAATTTCTGTCCATTTAATATTTATATCCAAAATCCTACCCAGCTATGACCTGTAGCAAAGTTGAACTTAATCCTAAGTGACACATTTGGGAACTCTGGTCTAACAGGAACAGGAACAGAAATGAAAGGCCAAAAAGCCATCATAGTGACCGCTGAGTAAACTGTGTATACATTTTTGTTTGAATATGACGATGACACAGTCCCCAAGGGTGCGTGTCTGGGTCAGCTGTTTGTGAGCTTTTTTCCTCAGAGCGAGTGAGAGAGGCATTCCTTCACACGCCTCCTTTACTAAGAAAGAGAAACCACTCAGCGGACAACACGAGAGCGAGGGGCACTTAAAAGCATAATTGTGGTCTCCCCTGGGTGTGTTTCTGTGTTGGAAAGCAATGGTCCGGTTTTGTATTTGTACCAAACCCAGTGCAGTGTGTTTTTGGATTGAGGATGTGGTGTGTGGTCTGCCTGCACCAAAATAGAGAATATAATCACAATTTTGTTTTCTCAAGTATTGAGATTAATCTCATTTTTTTTATTCAATTTTCTGTTTTCTTTTCAAAAGCAAAATAAAATTAATTAATTTCTCTAACATAAACAATACAGACATTTAACACAAAAAATAAAATTTCTTCCAAAGTATGAACTGTGCAACAAACCACATGCTTTTACTACTCGATTAAAAACACCCAAGCATATAATTGACAACTTCTCTTTCTGGCCTTTTTAAAATTGTGTTAAATATATTTGTTTTCCATTTTAGAGAGACAAAATATACCACCAAAAAAATGCTACTATCTTAAAAGGCTACAAATCACACGTAACCTACACATAAAGAAGCTGGCTGAATGCCTAGAGGCTGCATCCTTCAAAAATATAAGCTTTTTTTGTACCAGTCTAGTATGTTGATGTCATAGTTAAAAAGGTTGGTGTTCCTGTCACTGTTAACGGTTGTTTTGTCACCAGCATTACACCTATGCACAAGTGACAAGTAATGGAAAAAGTGCTGGGTACGGAGCAAAACTCAATTAGACACTTTCCTTCATCTACAGCTTTTTTCCATAAACAATCTTGTGTGCATTTAACCAATAAGAGCCTGAGGTGGCGTATGTCTTACTAAAAGGTGTGAAACTTCAAGACACACCATGACAGACACAACTATTCTCATACTATAACACTATAGGCAATTTTAGAAATCGTCCAATCCTCCAAGCTGCAACACGGTATTTGCTTTTCCAAAGTTGGTTGCTGATATTACAGATTTTACAGAAGTCTTGAGATTTTCTGGAAAGCACTTGGCCATTGTACTGTTGTATAGATCTCTAACAAATAAATGTTAATTGATTATGTATAGCAACAAAGAAGAATGAGTAAAAAAATAAAATTAAATTAATTTTTACAGCATCCGAAGACAATGTGTGTGTGTTTGCAGGCTCTTAACTGCCACTGTTGAGTAAAAGATTATGTTTGAATAAAAATCAATCTTATATCATACAACAATAAAATATGTACCGGTGTTACTACAGCAAGTCCCTAAAAAGCATTGGTAGTGGTATTTTTTATTTTTTTATCTTCATCATAAGGCTGCCAAAATACAGATATCTTTCCCAGTGCATACCTGCTGAGTGACTCTCGGGTGCGTCGTATTATGGTCCCCACCACCTGCTGCACGCGGCTGGTGCTCCGGGCTGGAGACCTGCTCCTACATCGCTCCTTCTCCTCCATTTATCTAGACAAAATACACAAAGGAGTGATTTACAGCTATTGGCCTGGGCAGAAATGAAAACAGAGAGAGGAGATGAAAGGACCTCTCCTGAGCTTCTAGTTTCAGCGCCAAGAAATTACTAAGAAATTTACATCTTGGCTGAAATGTTTTATTTGTTG
This sequence comes from Periophthalmodon schlosseri, assembly GCA_000787095.1. Classification (NCBI taxonomy): domain Eukaryota; kingdom Metazoa; phylum Chordata; class Actinopteri; order Gobiiformes; family Gobiidae; genus Periophthalmodon; species Periophthalmodon schlosseri. The sequence continues at coordinate 21,325 of KN484873.1, forward strand.
AACATAGTTTTGGCCTTGAATTTTATAAATAATGAGAGTATAAAGACAGGGCAGCTACATGGGAATTTAGGTCACAAGTTAAAAATAAAATTAATATATTATAATTTGCATTGCTGTAAAAGTACAAAATGTTCACAATGTTCTCTTTTGTGGCCCAATTAGTTTCTGCTTAGCCTGCTTTTTAACACAGAGTCTGGGTGAGGAAATGATGAAGGATGGAGAGTTTCGTTAAACCCTCGGGGAATAAGAGCTGATGAGTTCTGAATCTGGACCAAATCTTAAGACGTACTGCTCCCTTCAGGATTTTATGCCTCTGCAAATCAATACATCTACTCTAAGGGTACATCAGGCTACTGCCTTTCTTGTGCTATGAATGTGCTAGAAAAGATGATTTTGTTCAGTTTAGAGGTAAGCTAAATAAACTGGCCAGGCTGCTCCACAGAAAGTGAAAGTCCAGGGTTTGCCAATCAATATAGTTAACGATGATAAATGTGCTTTAAAAACCTGACAATCCATTTCTTGCCAGCACCAGGAGGTTATAGTTTGATCAGTGCATGAAAAGATGACTTTTGCAGGCCAAGAGTTATGTGCTAATCATGTGAAATGTCTGGCTGTGTGCCCTATCCCTTTCCGCTTTTAAATACATTCATTACTGTAAAGATGAAAGTGAGTTAAGTAAGATACCTTTCATCAATGCATCAACTTTACTAAAATTTGAAAAATGCATCTTGCCTTGTAAATTTGTGAGTTTTAGTATTAAGTCAACAAGCCAACTTATTTCAGTGACAGGTTGGGAAGTAGAGGAGCAGATGTACTAAACGTAGTAGTAATTTTACAGTAAAAATAGTATTTAAAACAGTGATAGTAAAAGTCAATATTAGCAGCATTCGGTCAATTTAAACTCAACAGGAGCACAGCAGCCAAGGAGAAAGTAGTGGTTGTAAATGTGGTAATGGGGTATAGTACACGTCTTAAGTCCAGGTATTAATAGCATTTGTTGTATATTTCATGATTACTGTGTAAACATAGGCTACAGGTACCCCTTTAGCTTAATTCCTCTTCTATTTACATTTTAACTTATTAGTCTGTTTAAAAAGTCACATCGGATGCACTGTGGACAAACTGGCAAAGACACATGGTCGCATAGACACGGGAGCAACTTTGAAGAAAAACAGTTTCAATCAATCAATTCACTATCTGGGATTTTTTTCATATTGGACCAATATCACCCATACAAATATACCTTGAAATAATAGCTAATAAAACTGTTTTTGATCATTTTACCACCTTGTATAGGTTTAGATATTTACAGACCCATAGCTAAGGCTTAATACACTATACAATTACATTTCAGATCTAATTTATATGAGCTGTAATCAATAAAAGGCATTGCTATTAACAAGGTAAAATCCAACGTTGTGTTGTTAGCGGGTTCTGTCTTGATGTGATTGCTGGGAGTGGGCCAGTGATGACTAGCCACACTGGGTAATGTACTAAAGGCATGCCGAGTGGGTTTGTCCCGTAAGAGGATTATTATACACGGGCCCTTGTATGGCATAGGCCCGCGTGGTCAGGGTGTCACTTTAGCACCTCCCGCTGATCCGGATTGAGCGAGATTGACTGAAGGATGAGGCAGGATGAGGGGGGCTAGGAATCTGACAGCTGTGCACCCGGAAGTGATTACTTACAAACACAGACATTAAGAAAGAGTGGTAGTGGTGGGTAGAGGAATTAAAGTTTGGTTTGATACATGCATGTATGAGTATGAAAATGTGAAACTACTGACTGATATTATATGTACTGTTTCTAGCAATTTCCTTTTATTTTAATACATTTATTTGTATTTGTTAAATAATTGACATAATAAACAAAGCAAAAATACAGATTTGTAAATGCATATACAAGCATTGGTGTTGATCAAAACTAAACATTGTTCTGGTTTAGTTGTTCATTCAGAATACTGTAATTATAGAATAGAAGGAATAAATAGATGCAATCAGTGAGCTCACACTTCATTGACACACTTCACAATGGCCATCATCAGATTGTCATTTAACATGTAACAGAATTTCTTAAATGCAAAGAGCACTATTAATTGTTAAGCAATGTAAAGTAGAATACTGATAGATAAAATATGATGTTTACCACCTGCCCACCATCACGCCATTTCATTTCATTTTCATTTATCTTTATTTATCCAGGGAGAGGCCAATAACTACATAGGTCCATTTAAAACATTAAAACCAGGTGCAGAAGTGTATTACTGTCCTTGAAATTCCATTTTTGGGAAGCAAAATAACCAAAAGCTTTTTCCCCCATTTCAGTTCTAGTATGGCCAGTTTTAGACGTAGACAATCATGAAATCTTGTATTAAAAGTTCCCGTATCAAAGTTCAACAAGCAAGTGAGACATTCAGGCAGTCTATCAAGTAGTCCCTTATAAATAAGTTTTATACAGTGTTGTTATCTTCTGACAGATAGTGATGGCCATCTTACTTTTTCATAGAGTGTACAGCGATGGGTTTTAAATGCATCACCTGTTACGAAACGAAGGGCTGAGTGACAGAGCGTAATCTAAGGTTTCAAAGTAGAGGCTGAAGTCTGCGTGTATGTTATAGCTCCATAATCTAGCACAGAAACAATTGAACAATTTCTTTTCTGTAATTCATTCAGTCTTTTGAGTTTGTCATTGATGTATCTATCCATCCTGGAGTCTCATGAGCATGCTGAATTACTGGCTCTGTTTGTACGGTAATTTCCTTGTGTTTGACACCAGTGAAGCATGTTGTTGTTTCACGTGGCAGTAGTATATATTTAGTGCACGCGCCAGTTTAACCATGTGTCATTTGAATGGGCTGGAATCACAGCTGAATCCAGTGACTTTGTTTTTGGTCTGCGTCTGGTTTTGTCCTCCCTCTGTATCCCTCCTTCACCCTGAGTGTCCTTGCAGAGTCAGGTAGTCTTCTCCAATAACAGTCTCTGTGGGCAGCAGCCATTCCTTTTTGAAATGCAGACTTGTGCCAGGGACATGAGAATTGCTGTCATATGATCCCAAAAACTCACCTTCTACTAGTTTATGGCAAAATAAATAAAAATGTCTTAGGACAAGGGCAGTTTAATAAAAAAATATAGCCATGTTTATGCATATAAAATACTAATGGAATGTGTTGTCATTTTGATACAGAAAGAAACCAACTGGGCCAGATTTCAAAATAAAGATTAATTTCAAGATATGGCACTTTTTAGAGACAGATAGAATAAGATATAGTGTATATGATATAGTGTATCAAAATGTGAATTATCACAGGCACAATACACTGAAGTCACTTTACCTGTTATTTTCTCTTCTCTTACATTATCTTATACTCGAATTTCACAGCATTGAGATATTTTATATCAGTATAAATATCATGCCCTGTTAGACGAAGCACCATAATATTTGTAAGTTTCCTTTTCCGATATATTTTTCTGTCTTCACACAACAACAATATATTTTCAATGTAATAGATTTTGTAGCCCCAAATCAACAGACATATTTGACCATGACAAAAGATGTAGCCTAAAAGCCAAAGAAAAAGTGAAAGAATAGTGTTTGATCCAGTGATGACGTAAGATGCACTCACCGGGATGTAGCCTGTCTCTTCAGGTCTCTAGAACACATATACCCTATTGCCCCGTGGGACATCAGCCCCGGCACCCCTCCAGGATTGGCCCAGACACTGTGGAGGGGCTTCAGTTTGACCATCAGTGCCAGTCCAGGTCCAGTTCAGCCACCTGCGCCGAGCAAAACAAATCCATGAGACATATCGTGACCACAGTGAAGAGCACTCACGTCCAATTAGCTCCGGTTAGTGGGGAGAGATTTTCATTTTCAGATTGTCAGATGGCTGTTGATATTTTTATAGCGAACACACAGCTATGTCAGGCAGAGCAGATGTGAGACCAAGCCAGTTATGTGGTTGTGGTATTTCCAATAGGCTCCTCCTCTGGTCCCCAAGGCGCTCTCTCTCTCTCTCTCTCTCTCTCTCTCTTTCTCTCCTTTTCTCTCTTTACTCCTCCGCAGCTTTCAAACCACATGGCGTTGAAGGGACACTCCATCGCTGTCTGGTTGTCTAGATTAAAATTTCATATCGCCTAGTTCAAGAGTTCTTACTGGGCTGAAAGCAAGTACAACTGATGTGGTATAGAAAAAAACACATGCCTGGCTCACAGCATTCTTGGCTCTTAATAAAAGATCTGTATATATGGACGTGATGCCAGATATAACGGAAACCTAATACTAGATTTGGTTAGGGAGAAAAACACAGGTTTGTTGTGAGAAGCTGAGCTGTTGAATGAGCAGTGACGCAAAATAAACACACTTGTCTAAATAAACCATCTCATTTTACTCCAGCAGTGATCTATGATGTAAACTATTGCTCCCATAGGTTCCAGCAGAAGGTTTTGATAGGCCCATCTGTGCAGCTCCGCCATCAGGCCCTGTATCCCTCACGCGGAGCTAGTTCACAAGACCCATAGCAAAGACTTGGACGTACCGACTGCTGGACTCATGAATTATACATAAAGCTAATGCAGCTAGCTCAGCCTCCGAACACCTCCCTCATCAGCTACTCAGCCAACACAAGCAACATGAAGAAGGAGAGAGGAGGCAGACAGAGGCGTATGGGGGGTTGGGAGAGGGTGGGAGGGGACAAGGGGAGAAAAGAAGTGGTCAAAGCAGAGAAAGGAGAGAAAGGACAGGATATTGAAGGGGGTGCACAAAAGGGGACCAGAAGAGGAGAGTTTTAAAAAGGGTGAAAAAGGCAGCAGCCAAAAATTTGTGAAGGAAAAGTTGCTGCAAGAACAACAGAAGTGTCAAGCCTGAAGAGTGAAGGAGTTTGTTTACTGGGAAAAGGCTGATCAATGCAACATGTTCTTGTACTGATTACAGAGTCACATAAATGTAAGACATGGCGCAAAAACAGTGGTCCAAGAGTTTCACAACAACTAAAGTTATATAGTTTTGCTTCAAGTAAAATCCACCTGGTTACAAATCAACCAGTTTAATGCGTTGTCTATTTTTGAATAATCTGATATCATAACATTTACCAACTATATGAAGCAACTATTGAACTATATAAGAGGCAACAATAGCATTATTATGATACAATGTAATGTCAGGTAATTCTTGGCTATAGCTTTGCACCTTAAACCTTATGACTGTACAGTAAACCATCACAGTCTACATTCATCTCCCTTCAACATGTATTTCCCTAAGACAAAGGTCCTCAAATTCAGGACTCGTTCTAACCTTCGGCACAATATTTATCAGATTTCATACATAATCTCTCACTGACTATCGTTTCAAGAGAGCCATTACATCATGTAGTTCACAGTTTCTGGCCTGTGTCTCATTGTACAGGGGTGATTTGAGCTAGTCTGGACCAAAGAAGATCAGATACCAAGACACTGGATCTATAAAGTTGTAACCAGTGCATTTCAAAACAGTAACAGCTTCGATCCTGCTCACCAGTGACACATTCAAACAGATGTGACGTTCATATTTGTCACAGCCGTCTGCACTAATGAGAATAAATTGCTCAATTCTTTTGGCAACATATAATAACACACAGACAAATTAGATAAAATAAAATAAATTAGTGCATTAGATACCAACAAATTTGGCAGTAACACCTTGTTCCACTCATCCTCCTATAATAACACATATATTGCATATAAAATATGTCTGCCACAGGGAATGCTAACTCTACAGTTCATTTAGGCTCACAGTGCTCACCAACAAACTTGGACAGAAACCTCAGTAAACATTTGGTCCAAGAGCACATTTGGCAGAAAATAATGTTTGTTTGAATGTCTGGATGATCTGAGGTGTGTAGTTATGTGTGAGCATGAGGACAGCTGGATTGAGTTAGATTGCATGGCAGTAAAAGTAATGAAAAGAGAAAAAAATGTAGATTGAATTGTAATAAGGGACATCTCAGTGCTTATTATCTTACATAAAAACTAAGGGTCAGCTCTCACCACTAGTATTTTATTCAGCACTATCATGAACTTTTGGCATATTTGGGTACTTGTGGCCAATTTCAATAAAAAATCTTTCTGTTTCTGCATGGTATGCTTTGTCCATACACCAAGGTAAATCAGATATGGTTACACAATGAACCTTTTTCCTTTACATGAAAAGAGAAAAGAGTCTGAGTCAAACATTTCAGGAGAAAGTGCATGATGTGTTCTAAGATGAGTCACTAAGGTGCCATCATGGATCCATTATAGAGGCCTCATAATTAAAAAGCATAATTTGTTTAAGTAGCCAAGTACTACGTCCTGCTTGGGCCAGTGCATAGTTTTGTGGTGCCCTTGAGCAAAACACTTCACCCACCATGCCAACTAGTTTGTATGGTGTGTGCCTGAGTAACTGGTGGTTGTCAGAGGGGCTGATGCAGATTGATAGCCTACCATAGGGCAGCTGTGGCTCCAGAAGTAGCTTATTACCACTAATTCTGAATACTGAACAGCTATATTTTGTGTTTCATAGCAGGTACAACCTCTGCTCCAGACATAATTACATCTCTTGTATTTTGTATGGGCCGTCAGCCTACCCCATTAGTATAATGATGATAGTACTCAGCATGTGCTTCTCATTTCATTTCCCTTTTCATCAACAGATTTCCCCAATGTTTTATTAATAATCTTAAATAGTGTTTTACTCTGTGATCTCTATCATTGGTTTGGAATGCTCTGGACTGAGAGATGTGAAATCAAAGTGTAATTCCTTTACCTCAGTGATACTTCAAAGAGGTTTATTTCTAAGTAAATGTAATATGGGCAGAGTGGAAAGGAGCCAGTATGGAGCTCTTGAGCAGTTTTTCCTAACCATACGGGAATATTTAGGAAATATTTATGTACATTTTACATCCTTAATAATGGCTTAGCTGCAGGATTTTTGCATGATGATTTTGTAACCAATATTATTAAACAACAAAACATTAGAGTAATACTTACCATACAATTTACAAGTAAACAGATTTATTTGCCTGTTGTAGAAGTACACTAGTTAGCTAAAGGGAGACTCGAGACAAAAAAGGTTGGGAACCACTGATCTAGAGCAACACTAAAACAGAGCTACAGAAGGAGTTTAATATTTCATGACTTTAAAAATAGGAGAGGGAAATCTGGTTTATGCAGGCTGTACAGAGAATGCATTGGTCTCTTACGTCCTTCACCCATTTATTACAAGTCTTTGAGAAGGAGCAACAGCTAATACATCAGTTGAGGGCATATTCCTCTGTCTTACATTTGAAAATACATTTCTGCTATTCCATCTTATTTAACACAGTCACTACAGTTGACATTGTCACTATTATAATCATTGTCCAGTTTAGACTGTTTTTGATTCTACAACCAGAGGTGCCCCAAAGGCAAAAGACTACAGACTCTTGTAAGTGGGCCACAGTCAGTAGGGCAGATCCAGGCTGATGCGCAGAGGCATCAAGTCTGTCCTGATCGGTGAGTTCTGCTCGCCTTTGCTTTGCCTTCAGAGGAATGACCTCCATGCTCATATTCCCATCACATGTTGTAGCATACATCCCTGAGTCACAGCACACTGCCTGCAGCAATGGCAAATGTAGGCTATAAAGTGCACACAAGCACAAATGGGTCAAATTAAAGACAACAAATTAAAATCAAGTTTTATGAGACTCTCAGTGACACACCTTCCTCCACTGTATACGCTATAGATATTTGTTGCTTGGCATAAGATTAAAATGATAAGAGACTTAGGCTGTGTTGGTAAAAATATAGAAGGATTTAAGGGTTTTCAAGCCCATCGTGATGAGAGATCACAGGCCTCTATCACCGCTCTTATTGAATCATGTCATGCATTAAATAAAGGCCCCAGAACAGCAAAACGCATTGTTCCGGTCTAGTTGTGTTGCGTTTGCCATGCTTGGCACGGCGCAGAAGAGGCTGCATGCTGCTGGCCAAAGGATACGGAGGACGAGGAGCAAAAAGGACGAAGAGAAAAATAGAGCAGGATCCAGCCCCGTCTGCGCATCGCACAAACCCAACTCATTCATAAAGCCAGTGTTTGAGAAGGAAGACCCTAGTGTCCCTCTGATGGGGGTTCAGGATTTGGTGCGTTTTTCAATCCTGATATGATATCACTGCGTAGACGGCGTGGCTCACAGTCTTCAACCATGTATAATAACGTAGTAGCCTACATGAAAACCATGACCTGAATTCACCATATTATTTTGTACAGAAATGGAATAGACTGAAATTTGAGGGTGTTATTGAGGCCACATTGAGAGATAGGCTTACATACCCAGTGATCAATATTTTCTATCCGCCCATTCCAGTAAGTTTAGCCATGGCTAGTAAAAAAGCATGAGTCCAAACAAAGAAAAAAGGTCATCTATTTGCTGCTTCCTTTGTACTCTTAATCGGATTTAAATATCCATCATCTCCCTCAAAGAGATGAGACTGTAGTCTACAAACGTGTGCCTCCCAAGCATCAACAAAACGGGTGCTTTCTGTAACCAAATATGAGCTCAGCGCCTGTAAATGAAGCAAGGTGCGGACTAGTCCGTAAGGCGCTCCTTATCAAACAATAAGGAGAGAAAACTCACCTCGTGGTGTGAAGAGGACGCAGACAGACTAGAGTCTGGTGTCAGCCCAGAACAAAATCACCGATGCAGAAAATATAACAGGAAACGATATTCGCTGAGATTTGATCCCGTGTGTCCTGCCCGGCCCGGATGGTAATGAGCTGAGAGGGGGGGTTGGTTGAGCGCTGGATGCTGTCGTCGCGCTGGAGCTGCTCCTCTAATCCTCGGGCCTGAGCTCTGGACTAAGCCACCCCTCCCTGCCTCACTGTCCGCCCCTCTCCTCCGACTGTCTGCCTCTAGACCCAGGAGGACCTCCGCCCCTCTGCAAACCAAGTAGTATCACAGATAAATTACACAGACGCATAAGCTTGATATTTATTATGCCTAAATGATCTAATAATTCATACCAAGTTTTACAGCATGGCACAGACTATGAATAATAAAATATAGAGAAAACTATGTGAATGTTGCATATATTGACATAAAAAAATGAACAAAAAACGAACTAACGCATACACTCCGTAAATATACCGAAACATAAAATTACAAAAGACTCATCAATATAGCAAATTATATGTATCGCGTTACTGGTGTTTGACCAGGCTCGCTTTCCGTAACTTTAACTTCCGTTTGGTGGAACACATATCCGGTTGGTCCAGATACCTCATGCTCCAGGAGCATCGAATAATCATTTTCATTAAACGTACGCAAAAATAAAGGGCAAACCACTGTGAAAATGTTCAAATTAGAGGGACTGGGACCAAAGATGGACCCGGAGGAAATGAAAAAGAAAATGCGACAAGACGTCATCGCATCTTTACGAAACTTTCTTATTTACGTCGCCCTTCTCCGAGCCAGTAAGTAGCACAAGATGACATTGAACAAGAAGACACATTTACATATTTTTCAAACTCGGAGATATGAAACAGGTAAATTATAATGAATGCATTGCAGTCGATACCATCAGAGGGCATTGACATTGCATCGTTTATGATCACAGAGATTTCAACGAGATTTTTTTTTAGCAATGAACCAGCCCGATCTGATACTTTGCTCTGAATTCACAGGGTCCCTAGATATGACACATGTTTAAATCAAATGGTGTTAATGAAGTGTTATGTTGATTTATTTTATTCACAACAATTACACACTAAATTTACCTTTTGTGTTTAGATGTTCAGATTATCCAATCAGAAAGCTGAATTGTCTCGCACCTTCCGTCCTTAAAATATTAATATAAGGCAGCTAAATGAAATCCTAGTTTAGGTTGAAATGTTATAAATCAGTAAGAGCAAATGTTACAAATACTAGTTTTAAATATCAAAGTCATGCCTATGCCAATTACACCCTCTCTCCCTTGCCCCATTTGACCTAATTGGTATGGCCGTTCTCTTTATGTTTACAGCTCCTTATGTGCTGAAGAAGCTGGACAGTATATGACTTGACCACCAGAACATCTCCTCGACCCCTCTGCAGAGCGCGTTATCTTCTTCACAAGAAGTTTGGACCAGGACCACCTCAAGCAGTCAGAAGACCACTCATCACCGGGACGTCTGAAAGTTGCTCTTACACAGCACCCTAAGGAATTGCATAATGTAAACAGTGTTGTGAATATTAAGTGTTCATGTATGAATTTTTTTTGTTAAGTTTGTTGTTCATAAAATTATGCTTGACATCTATTAAATTAATGCCATGCTTAATTTGCCTTGAAAAGTGATGTTTTCTGTAATATAATAAGGTAAAATTACTGGGTTGCTGGTCTTCTTGCTTCATAAAACAGCCCAGTCAGACACTGCTGACCATTCTATAAAACATACTTGCTTTGGTAAATAAAAAAGTAAACAAACTAATGTGGAATCAATTTAAATACTTTTTTTAATATAAAATACCAAGTGATCATATTTCATCATTTTGTGTAAATTGTCTGTAATTTAATCTCATCACCTGGAGGGGGCGTTGTTGGTTAGCGCTGAGCCTACATTGATAGCAGCTGTCAATGCGCCCACCGCACAATGGACACTAATGCTAAAAGCTAAAACGACTGTTTAGAAAAGATGCGGTCTATATTTCACAAAACACGTCTTGTAAGATAACAATATACTTGAACAAGACGTGAAAAGGGAGCAGGGCAAAAAGAATTGGACGTCAGGCTTGAAACTATGCTGCATCCTTTTCCGTAATTGTTGGACGAGGCCCGCCCATACTCCAGCTCATCAGACTCCGCTGGCGGTATACTTCGATGGACAGTCTATTTGCGGCCCAATACCGGCCCAAAACGTGCATAGCCAGTAATATTTAAGAGCAGGTGGACGGAGCAGCATCACGAACGGAAAATCTGAGAAAACATCACTAAGGAGCTTAACACTAGCGCCGTTCATCCCACTCGACCCAAGATGGATTTTCAGAGTCATTTTCAGTATATTTTCCGCCAGCTCAACTACCAGCGTCTCCATGCCCAGCTATGCGACTGTGTGGTGCTGGTTGGAGGTCAGACTTTTCAGGCTCATCGCGCCATACTGGCCGCCAGCAGTTCTCATTTCAGGGCACTACTCAGTTCAAATGACAGCGGAGATGAAGATGGGGGCCCTAGCACTAATAAGAGTGAGTGTGGGGGTCCAACTGTGATGGAGCTAGACCCTGAGGTGGTGACACCCGAAGCTTTTTGTACGTTATTAGATATGATATACACTTCTACATTGTCACTGGGGAGCTCAAATGTTATGGATGTACTCTTGGCAGCCTCACACCTTCATCTTAATGCTGTAGTCAAAGCCTGCAAGTTACACCTGTCAAAGAAAAACTTTCCCGCTGCACCACCTAAGGGCTGGAAATCAGTGCAGACTTTCGACAGCTCCCAGCAAAAACGAGCATCCATGTACCAGCAAGTCACATCTGGGCTGGAGGAGGACTCAGAGGAGGATGCAGTGGTGGAGGTGAGCCAGTCTGGAGGGGCTGAAGACAAAACAGCACCTTCATCCAGACACAAGAGAAAATCAGAGGATGAGATGCTGTGCGTCAAAAAGAAATCTTCCACTGGATCTGGGGAAATGTATAGAGAGTGTTCTCCCACTGTGAGCATGAGTCTACTCAGTGCAGAGGACAACGGAGATGATCTGCTGTCTCCTGATAGCCTCAGGTTGCCCGAAAGACTCTGGGAAAGTCCAGGTGAAGAGGAAGAGGAGGTCGAGGAAAAATATGAAGCAACTAAAGGGGAGTCTGATGAGATCCAGCTGCCAAGTCAGTCACACAGCAGCTTTGTAGATATCTGGGATAAGGTTAATGGGAATGGCAGAGACAATGAGGTGAAAGTTAAAGTTGGAGAAGGAGGTGCAGAGCAGGAGGCTCCAATGATCACAATGGTTGAGGTGAAAAGAGAAAACATGAACTCTCCAGAATTAAAACCTGTTATAGATGATGCATTACAGTGTCTGGCACAAGCCTCTCCAAATCAACCCAGTGTTGACAAAATGTCAACAGCTGAGGTTGATGAAAGTATTTTAGGATCTCATCTTTGCACAAACCTTAACAGTGATGTAGACAAAGGCAGCGGAGACACAGAGGACGATCCAGTTGGCCTCGACAGTTTGTCTGACCTAGCATTTTCTTGTTTTCTTAATCCTACAACTGAGAGTGTTATAGGAGCTCTAGAAGAGGACAGTCTAGCTAGTTTGACAGCTGCTGCCACTGAAGCTGCAGCTGCCAGTGATGCTACTATACCTATGGACAATAGCAGTTTGTGTCAGAATGAAGACCAATCTAACTCCTCGTCAACACAATCCTCAGACTCCTCTCTGGCTTTTCCAGTAACCTCTGTTCCTCTGCAGCAGCTGCTACCAACTCAGTCAAGTGGATTTACTGATACACTTATTCTGCAGCCAGCCCCAAACCCTCTGACAGGGTACTTGAGCAGTCTGGGTCCTGGACTTACCTTAGAGGCATCTGTGATTCAGCCCTCCTCCAGTGTTAAGAGCAGGGCAGCTGGAAGCTCCGGGGTTACAGGCTTTCGTCGCATTGCTCCAAAAGTGCCTCCTGAATCTGAAGTCAGTTCTGATCCTTCAAGGGAGACTGTAGAGCGGCCGTCTCTAACCAGAGCATCAGAGGACGTTATGTCTAAGTGCAAGAAAGCAGCTGCGGAAGACCATGTCCTTTTGGTTGAAGGGGACAAAAAGTATGCCTGCAAAATCTGTTGTAAAACCTTTATGAATCTGACGGATTGTAAAAAACACATCCGTGTTCACACAGGAGAGAAGCCCTACCCCTGCCCCAAGTGCGGCAAACGCTTTAGTCAGTCCTCACATCTTTATAAGCACACCAAGAACTCATGCCAAAACTGGAAAGATGACCAAGCCTTCTCTGACTCACTTCCAGTGTAAATGAAAGACAGTTAAAACCACTTTGCAAAAAAAAAAAAGAAGACATTTATTATGTTTCAAAAAAACTTTTGATTAAGTTGTGCTAATGTAAATTGTGTCAGGGCACAAGTGTTCGGTGGTAGATATTGGACACCACTCTTGCCTATAAATGAATGTGGGAGTGTCTGAGTGTGACTAGATCAAATATATAAGTCTACCCCAGGGTCGCTGTATCTTACAGCCCCAGGTACGTGGAGTGAATGAATAATACATAAAATGAAATGAGGAAAGTAAATAAATAATATTTTTGCTGTATTAGAAAATACTGTGTTGATGTATTTTTCTGTAAATGTATTAAATGCGGTTAATGTTTGGTTTGATTTAAGAAGTAACTTCTTTGCTAGATTATTGCTAATAAATAAGTACATAAAAATAGTCCAATGCTATGTTATGTTATACACTACACCTTTGCAGTATCTAGTGTTTGTTGTTAATTTTGCCAGATGACTGAGCTCTCCAATTTGGAGTACACCACAGATAACATGAGACCTAAACCTTAAGTTCACTTGGCATATCAGTGCCTTGTAAACCAGCCAAAAGGTTGCGAGCTGCAAGGGATGACATGATGCCTCTTGTGGAGTAGGTGGCACTACCAATGTGTGGCAACACCACTGTAAACAGGAAGGGGTAGGGGAGAGACAAAACAGACTTTAATGTTGAAGAACAAAATGTATTTTTTTAAGTAGACAAAGAGGGTTAACTCAAGCATACCACAGTTCTTGAGCGTGAGGAGTGGGTGGTTTGTTGGAAGAGGCTCCGGAGTAGTAACATCCAAACCAGCTGCAGCTATTTGTCCATTCTTCAAAGCTTCATATAGGTCCTCCTGATTCACAACAGCTCCTCTGAAACATATTACACTCAATTGTGCACTTTTAAAACTTATGTTACCAGAATGTTAAAATAAACGTACCTGCTTGTATTGACAAAGACAGCAGTATTTTTCATCTTGCTGAAGAAGGCCTTATCACACAGGCCCTGGGTTTCAGGGGTCAAGGAACAGGATATGACTATGAAGTCACTCTCAGAGAGGAGTGTGTCTATTGGCACTAGGAACAAATATACACATATGCATTGTTGTTAGTCTAACTAAACGAGCTGAAAACGTTTGCCTCATTTTGTCTTTATTCATACCAAATTCTCCATTGACCTCCGCAGCATGGGGCTTTGCAGTTCTACCAGTATATAAAAGTCGTTTTACTCCAAAAGGCATGAGTCTTTGTGCTATTGCCATTCCTAAAATAAATAAATGGACAGTAAAATAATTGAACAATAAAAATGTGTTTGTAAAACCTTGATTCCATGGGGATCCTCTATGGCAAAGGCAGAAAGAGAGAGAGAGAGAAAAAAAACAACAACCACGCAGCAGGGTAGTCCTAATGCTTTGAAATTTCCTCACCGCAAGTCATGCAAGCAATCCAGTAAGGGCTTTTTTGATACACAGTAGTGTGCATGACCTCTTTGTACTTGGTTTGACATTGTGTGCCTCATTGAAATAATCATATTGCAATAAAAATTATACAAATGAATTATATATCAAAATTTGAGAAATAAACCAACCAATGCGTCCAAGTCCAATGATTCCTACTGTACTGCCAGACAGACCATAACCACAGAGCCAAAGGGGTTTCCATGTGCTCCAGCCTCCACTGAAAAAAGGAAAAGAGGAAAATCACATTCATTTGCACCAGTAGTCACCGACCAGGAAAGCAACAACTGGTTAGGGTAAACATGTAATGTTCAGGGACTGACTTTTTGACCTCCTCCACTCCCTCCGGTAATCTACGCGCAGTGGCCAACAGCAGCGCCACAGTCAGTTCTGCTGTAGCATCTGTCAGCACATCAGGAGTGTATCCAACACGTATGCCACTTTTAATAAAAGACAAAACACAACATGTTTAGCATTCAACATATCATCACATGATATGTTGAATTAACACCTACCGTTTTTTAATCTCATCAAGTGCCAAGTGGTCAAAACCAACAGAAAGTGTGCTGATCACCTTAAGGTTAGGTCCTGAAAAAAAAGTCAGTCACACATTCAAAGCTTTACATGTACTCAAGCCAAGGTGAAAAGACAAAAGTTAGATTTTTCTTTTGGTTACTAAGACTTTCACTTTCACAAATCAGTTGGATTTCAAGCATAAAATTAATTTTAGCAGAAGAGGCTTGCCTGATGCCGCCAAGTTGGTGTATTTTAGCCCATATATTGTTATCATAATAATGTCATTAATGTTATTAATATAAAATGTATATGAATGACCACGTGGAACACAGTCAAAAGTAGCTAACACTTACATTCTGGATAGACTAGTAGTCTAAAAGGAAAAACCACAAAGACCAGCCATCATTCTTTTTAAAAAACTTTTTTTTTCTTTTCTTTGAAAGCCTCCACTACCTGCTGCATTCAGTACTTCAGCATCTATCTTATCGGACAGTAGACACAGGATCCCCGCAGCTCCTTGCACCCCTTTGAGTAGCTCTGTCTTGGGCACCGGCTCATCACTGTCCCACACAGACGTCTCACATCTGTTACCATGGAGACACAAAAGGAAGGACCAATGCTAAGCTACGCACAAGAGCACAATTTTTCATCGACATAGATAAAGGTCAGGATGAACTGATTATTGATGTAACTGATTACAACTACAGTAGAATGGATTTTTAGTTAGCATAATTAGTTAATAAATAAACAAAAAGTACTCACATTCCCGCAGACGAGAGGATTTGCATTCCCTCTGGCGGAATACGTCTTGTCACGAAAACCTTCATAATTTTGCCAGCTTTTTGCATACCGCTTCAGAAACCTAAATAGTGAAGAGAGTCTGTATCTGCAGAGCGACACTGACATGTACTTTACAAGTCTGCAGAAGTGAAAAGGGCAAAACTCATGCAGCTCGTATAGCAGGAAGTAGTTGGTGAACAGTACAGGGCATGCGCATGTGCGCATTAATGAGCGAGTGAATGAAGCAGCTGGACGATAATATAATCAGTCACGCACAGTGATTATTTTTAGATTTAACATTAAATTAAAAATAATAATATACGTTTACATGTATTTTTATATACACGTTGTTATGCATTTATCAATCTGGAATTATAACTGACTTAACATATTCTTCAGTTATTTAAGATATGCCTTAAAATGATACAGTTTATGGTTTAGAGAGGAATCTTGTATGTTTTCAATGTTTTAGTAAATGGAATAATAAACAATAGTCATAAATAAGTAATTATAAAGGGTATTATTAACAAATGTGGCTGAATAAAAGTTTGATTTTATAGTAGATTATCTTACAGTCAGTCAGTAATCATTTATGGCAGTAATATTATTAAGTAAGAAGAAGCGGACTCTCTCTGTTGGCCTCTGGGCTGTCCGCACATGACGTCAGTCTCGTAGTCGTCTGCATTTTCCTTGTTGCTGCTGAAGCTCTGCCCAGCCCGTCCTTAATTTGGCTTTGCGCAGAAAATGTAAGATCTCGAGCTTTGAAAGCGACAGTGCATGAAATATGAGCTGCTCCCCCCGTCGCACGGATTATTAAAACGGACTAATAAAGGTAGGATTTGCGTCACCCTGTACCTGCCCTGTACTTTATTATGCTCGTGTCTCCAGCGGCTGTTAGCTTTACTCTGAGCAGCCTAGGAGACATGCTGTCGATCTTTATCCAGTCAGCGATATCGTTTGTTTTCAACTCTTTACAAGATCATGCTCACTCGATATGATATCGCCCGTGGGGGATAAATGTTCAATTGCAATGAGCGACAACGTCATATATTGGTAATCACACTGTAATGGTACATTTGAGTTTGGTTTTTGGCAGTCATCCCCAAGATTCTGAAGTAACCACATTAAAGCCTTATTAGGAAGGAGGACAGTTATTAAGGCGCCTTAGACTGTATTTCAATTAGACGCTCCCTTTAGTTGTAAATTATGTAATATTAGGTATGGCCTGACTGACTTTATTTCACCACATTACACTAGACTTGACTTGTTATAATATTGTGTATTTAATCCTAAGATTAAGAATAATAAGAATCCTAGACCTAAAGGTTCCTAACCTTTTTTGTAGATATTCTGGAGTGGTATACTATTTGGCTCCGTATAATTATCATCACTGTCATCACTACACTACTAAAATTTGTCCTGCTGCTGCATATTTTCATGTATTTCTTCTCACGAAAGTTTATGTAACTCAAAAATCTGCCCATGTGTGCTTCCATTTTAGACAAAGCGACCTGCCTCATTGCTCCAGGAGCTGAGGAACCTGCAGGTCTTGTCTGGGCCTGTTCACCACTGCAGGGCTTGAGACTGGGACTGTGCTATGGCTCTGTTGACTCTGCACCGGACCCCATCAATCTGCACGTCTCCAGTGAGTTCATACCTCGTCTTATGCCCACATTTAGTCTGGGTTGTTCTTTGAAGGGTAGAGCCATGTTAGAGCAGTCATTAAAATTCCTGAAAACACATGCAATCTTAGGTTATATTATGTGACAATCAGTCACTAACTTAAACTAAACCTGTACGAAAACAAGTGAAAGTTTGGACCTAATCCAGGCAGTTAATTTTGATATCACTTTCACGTTCAGTTGAGCATAACATTTGATCAAATTTTAATGAGATTTAAATCGCTGCCAAATCTCTGATGGAAGATAATAGTGTCACAATACGCTTAATTTCTCACAACAACAAATAATGTGTTTGCAGATGTCATAATCAGGGATGTACCGATACCGATACTGGTATCAAATATCGGTGCTGATCAGATATCGGTTCCATGATATGAGTTCATCTGATATCCTGATTGAGCCTCTTATTGGATGTTTACTGGCAAATGTTAGCCCAGAATGTTTCATAAGGTTTGCACTTTTATTCATACAAACAGTTACTTGCTGGATAAACAACACAATTGGATCCATTTTGTAGTGAGTTAACTGTGGTTTGATGGAAATAAAATTACTTTTTCAGTCCCTATGCTAGTATCGGTTAATACTGGGTATGCCTAAAGCAAAAGTATTGGTATCGGATCTGAAAAGACTGGATCAGTGCATCCCTAGTCATAATTAGGATACCTTTTCAGATACAATTGCAAATAAATTATCAATTCATGCAAATCTATGTCTCCTGTTGTGTTTGTTCTGACTTGCTTGTGTACAAATAGCTCAAGGAATGTGTGTGTGACTATCCTGAGCTGAGCATTCTCAGAGAATGATTATATCTCATTGTATTTAGCTGTTTAACCAATGAATGACCTTGACTTTGGAAGTTTTATCTCTGCTCCTCAATTCATTCAGATCACATATAACTGTACCAAGCCTTTTCATTACCAACAACAAAAAAACTGCTCCAGTTTCATACTTGTCCACATTTTTCATTTTCTTTGTGAAACTACTCATCTACGTAACATTTTTTCTGCTTTCTTTTCTATATCATTTTGTTGCCTCTCCGGGCCTTTATTCTCTCCTCTTCATTTTGTTCTTCACTCTGTCTGGACTTGTCAGTTGTGTAACAGGTAATATTACTGTCTCGAGTGTCTCTTTCTTCAAGCTCTTGTTACTACAGCTATTTAAATACCTGTCTTTCTCACTCTAAAGCTTTATATTCTCTTCATTTCCACCTTACTTATTTGTTTCATAAAGTGAACAGTTAATCCCTATTTATTGTCCTATTCTTCCTGTGGTATTGATATCTTTTCACCACATTTCACCCAAAGCACTTCCCATAGGGATGGCATCCTCTTCATAACGTAGCATATAGTCACATATATGGTGTTAGTTATAGTAGCATTACATTCAAATTACCATTGCAGACAATACTCATCTGTAACAAATTGCTTGTTGTGACAAACTTGTGACTTACATGAAAGATGCAAACATAAAAGGTCAATTTTTATTTTTATTTCTATTTTTATTTTTATTATCATCTTTACTTTTTTAGGATGACACTTTACAAAGAAGAGGAAGGCTTCAAAAAAGGTACCACTTTTTACAAATATTTCTCTTTACAATATTGAAGTTTGTTTAAAATATGCTCTCATTGATTGTAGGGAGAGTTTTGCCCTGGTAAAGGGTGCCGTCCTTCTGATTGAAGATGAGCCGAGGGAAGGGGACTCGTCTCCCCCTCTCACGTCTCCAACAAAACAGAATGACACAGTGTCCAACGTACGACACAGACAACTGCATGCAATGGTTGAGCTGCTCCGACCAGAGGACACCATTAAACTGGTAAAAATATACAGTGTAAAGTACATTGTGGAAGATATGTAATAGTCAACTTAGGTGCTAATTACAACAGGATTGTAGTCGACTAAAGAAATTCTTGGTTGAATTAAATTGGCTAAATGGGGCATGGCTTTACACTACCAAAAGCTCTCAAAATCATTAGAATCTCAAAACTACGCAAAAATACTAGCAAACAGCATCTTCATAAGTGAAAAGGCAGATTAAACTGTCCCAAAACTCTACTAACTCACTCCATGCTTTCTCTTTTCTGCAGTTGTGCACATAAATCCAAATAAATTAGTTATAATATAATATGTTTAGTTGGTCAACCATGACTAAAGGACTACAGTCCTACTGTACAATTTAATAAAAACTCCCATGGCCAAACAGATCTGAAAAGGGGAAAAGTACTTGATGCTGATTATATTTGGATTTTAGTTGTTTAGTTTTACTGTTAATTCTTGTGTTAAACCAAAGCGTGTTTTGAACTGTTTTGGTTGTGCATTTATTCTTTGTATAATTTGGATCAACCCCACTGCCCTCCTCTCAGGCTGTCCAGCTGGAGTCAGTCAGCCCTGTTAGAGTCAGGTATCTGATCATTGTGTCCACTCTGGGAAACAAAGATGAAAGCATTCTTCTGGGCATGGACTTTCCCAATGCAGACAGGTAAAGATAAGATACATTTAAAATTCATTCAAATTATTTATTAATATTTTTAAATACCACTTTTATTTTACTCTCTGGCTTTTGCAGTGATCAGTGCACTATTGGCCTGGTTCTGCCCATATGGAGTGACACGCAGGTGTACTTGGACGGAGATGGGTGAGAATAAGGAATTTCAAATTATTTGTTCTCAGGCTGCAGCACAGATGGTAGAGCCTACTGTCTGGGACTCTGGCCAGTTAAAAAATGAATGTATAATGTGCTTTTTATCCAGCTGAATCATTGCTCACAAATTACATTTGTCCCAATACTCATGTAAACTCTTATATAAGCTCCTCCATTCTGTGCCTCTGGTGCCACAGTAATTGGCAATAATTAATCTAGTCCTCATATAACTTTCTGTGCTGGTTTAGTTTTGGTTTTGTAACCAACACAATTGTAGCTAGTAGTACTATATTACTTTTAAGTTCATATAGTTCAATGATTTAAAAAAAGTCTTGATCTTGTGGACCCAATCTTGAGGGTCCATGAGAATATTCTCTCATCCCACTCTAGCCTTTATATATCTATACTCTAATAATCGCTTAGCTTATAGTTGTTATTGAAATAATTCAACTTGAGCTCATATCACATGTTTTCCTTAAATTGTGAATGATAGATTGTGGTTGAACTCAACACAATGTGCGTCTATTATTAAGAGTTCAGGCAGTAGTAGGCTTACTGCTCTGGGCTGATGGAGTTGCTGCTGTCACATGTGTCACACGGGACATTTTTATCACGCTCTGCTCTTGTCACTTCTGCATATTCGCCCAAAATCACACCTACCACTGTGACAATTATCTAGTTATTTGCATATTCAGTGCACAATGATTTAAAAAATACCTGACTTCCAGTATTTCTTGTTATTATGCATTATGCTAACATTCATTTTTCTGTTTGACAATAAATGTTTGTCATCTTCTTTTCTTAGCGGCTTTAGCGTAGCCTCAGCTGTGGAGACCAGAATATTCAAACCAGTGTCAATGCAAACTATGTGGTGAGCTTAAATTTTCCTTCATTTTAAATCTAGCTATCTGTATATTTGTAGTTGAATTCATGTCATAAATTTTTTTAACATCTGTCTTTTTCTGATGGCTGTAAGGTCTGTGCTGCAGGCGTTGCACGGATGCTGTGAGCGGGCAGTGAAAGCATCGCTGATCCCGGGAAATGGGCTGGAGTGGGCCGAACATTACCAGCAGCACATCGAGTCTGACCGCTTCTGTTTAAATGAATGGGAGGCAATGGATGACCTGGAGTCAGTCAGGAAGGATAGCAGTGGATCAAGGTGACTCATCAATTCAGTTATTGTTTGCAAGTCTTGTACTATTTTGTGGTAAAATTGTTGAGCGATTGACGCTTGTCTCTGCATTGTGGGTTTGCCTTGGGACCAGTTTGTCCTTGTCTCCTCTTTTCCCATAATACCCTGTGTCTCCTGTTTTATCCAAAGGTTTATTAAATTTATTAATACATGTGTTTACCAAGGGTGGGACAAGACCTCGTGCCACAGGGTCTTGTGAGATTATATTGCTGCAAGATTGTGTACACATGAGGTGAACGGCCTGGTGATTTTTGATAAGGTCCAGTTAAAAGCTATGTTAAAATGTTAGCAAAAATTTAAAATAAACACAAATAAAATATTGTGGGGTCAAAAATGTATGTATTATAGATTAGGTCAAAATCTCATGTTGTCTCGATCTTGTCGACCCAATCTTGCATCCGTGAGAATAGCGTCTCGTCCAACCCTCGTATTTAAATATCTATACTCTATCTATTTGCTTTCTATTTACAGTGTCGGCCTATTTCAAGATTATATTTACTCCAAAAAACAAAAGACACAATTTTATTTACATGAAAGGTAAAACACATGTATTGGTTTTATAGTTCTGAAGACAGGCTTTGCAAAGAGAAACTCATCAAGGATCACCTCAGAGACATCATGATGACTGAAGACCTGGATAACCTCACGTGCCGAATGGTGAACACACAATCTATTATAGTAATGTAATTCAAAGCATTTTAGGATTCAGGCATGGGGAAATTGCCTCTTGGCTGTGTGAATTGTTTTGTTGACTTGTGCGAATTTTGCCATGTGAATTCTGCTGCTCCAGCTACTGTAAAATATATGTGCCATAGATCAGTATTGTCCCTAGGCTTACTAAATGTGAATGCTTGACTAAATAGATAGCTTCCTTCCCCCAAGTGTGCCTGAGCAAGTGAAAATAAAAAAAAACGAAGAAAGAAAAAAACAATAGTAAAGTAGGAAAGCAAAGTAATCCGTTTAATAGATGAGTAAATTCTATATGACTATTTGAATGTATATGACCTCTTTATTCACTACTACAGATACATAATGCTCTCAGCACCAGACTTGGCTTCGACATCAGACCCTTCAAAGAGTACATTGACAATGAAATCCTCGTCACCCTGGCTCAGATGGATAAACCCTCTCAAATCTTTGACTACCTTTATTTAGTAAGTCATGTTTTTGTTGACTAAATGCATAAGTTAGAATGTCAGTTTTGGTCTTAAAATAGACGGAAATGGTGTTTCGCCACGATGCAGTCATGTGATGTGACTTCCCTTTTTGTGGCGTGTCTGTTTTGAGAGTGATAGGAAAGACTAGGCCTTAATAATAACCCTGACACTTTGTATGTCTTTTTGTGTTTAACTCAGGGCTCTGAGTGGAATGCAGCAAACTTTGAAGAGCTGCAGAAAAACAAGTCAGTGACATTTTTCTTGCAGTTATTTGCTTGACACTATAAAAATGTGAGGTATTTTTTCTTTGTCAACACTGTGTGGTATTATGCGGTTTCAGTGTTGGATATATTCTGAATGTGACCAGAGAAATCGACAACTTCTTCCCTGCATCATTCACTTACATGAACATCAGAGTGTATGACGTAGAGGAGACTGACCTGCTGTCGCACTGGTCCGACACATACAACTTTATCAACAATGCTAGGTATTAAACTCCACAGACCACAGCCAGTACCATGGGCCTGAATGACAGTGTGCGGTTCAACAATAACATGCTTTTGTAATAGAAATTGATAACAGTGCCAATTTGTGGCAGAGCAGCTAAAGCTCTACTTTCCAGCAGGATGTGGGTTCTGGTTCTGAGAGGAATGTGAATAATCAATAACCCTTAATTACCCCCAAATGATTATTAATAGGAACACAGAGTATACATTTAATATTATATTGATTATTTATTGTTAGATTCTACTGTTAGATTACCAAGAGTGAATGCATGTGAAAGTGAATAATCTAAAATGATACAGTAGCTCATTTCGAATTATTATAGCCGCACATTTCTATCATCTTCAATCAGCTTTGTCTTTATTATTAATATTGACAGAAACAGTGGACAGGCAGTGTTTGTACACTGTAAAATGGGAATATCCCGCTCTGCTTCCACTGTGATTGCCTATGCCATGAAGCAGTATCAATGGCCTCTAGATGCCGCATTGGCCTATGTTAAAGAACGACGGTCGATCATCAAACCCAACGAAGGCTTTATGAAACAGCTAGCTACCTACAGCGGCATCCTCAGCGCAAGGTAAAACTAAAAGAATAATGATACCTTTTTATTGTGTAGTTTAGCCACAACAGTTTTAACCATCATGTAATCATAATTTACATTATAAAATTTGTATTGTAGCCAACAACGTCATAGCACTCTCTGGAGACGGAAATCAAGAGACCAAAGGCAAAAATCTATTGCCAAAGGGGCAAAGAAAGAGAAGCAAAACCAAGGAGAGGGAGACAAAGAAGATGAAGCAGACGAGGGTGTTGATGAAGATGATGTAGAGAGCGGTGAGGAAGATGATTCAAGCTGTTCAGATGATGACAATGAAGAGGTGTGTGTGTCTATATGGCATAATCTTATTACTGTTACCACTTTTATATATGTAAACAGTATTTTTATTTTGTAGGTTTTTCAAGATTATGGTAACAGTTCGAACACTCTGGAGTCTACAGAAAATGAAACTTCAGACACTAACCCTGCAATCACAGTCAGTGAGCCTGGCAAGGTATCTTCATAACTACGGACATGTCTCAGTGTTTTGATGTTGTGCAACTATAATTTTATTTCCTTTTTCAGGTTGTCCCTAGTGTTAATCGCAGTGGCAGGATGAACCTCTTCTCTCTCATGCAGTCTATTAGTGAACTAGAGGATGACCAGGCAGGAAGTGAAAAGGTAAAGATTTAAAAACATCCCATTTCCGCTAGACTAAATACAGATATTAGATAGACTAGATAAAGTATAATATATTTTTTTCTTGCAGCTCCCAAGCAGTCCACGGCGCTCTCCTGGACAGAGGAGGCGGAGTAACAGTCGACGAGGCTTAACTCATCAGAGAGAGTGTGTGGATGTTTCACCTGAGCCGCGAAGCCTTCAAGACGCTAGACAAAGTCAGTAGTAGGTTTTGAGAGCATAAAAAGAAAGCTACAACCAGAGAAGACATTTTAGTTTTAAGGCGTGCCACAACGGAGAGTACTTAAAAAAAAAATAATTTGATTTTGATTTTATAAGTTATCCAATCTGAATCTCTAAACATTTATCAGGTTGTTTGTGTTTGTTTTATCTGCAGTATTTTGAAGGCTGGGTGTGTGTTATAGCTGAGATAGGCGTTTAAGGACTCTTGTTTCTAATTTATAGAAAATATCTGTCTGATCCTCCATGTAGGACTTGTATTTGTCATAATCTTTCTTTACGGTTCAAAATATCTATGCAATGTCAAACTGCAGTCTTGTGACTATATGCTGTCAGTCAAACAAAATAATGAGAATTTATTTTCTGTCTTGAGCATTACCCTACTAAGTGCATTAAAGGCAAAGTTTAGGCCAGTTTTATGGCACAGGCCTGTTGCCAAATCATATGTTCAAATATGCCAAGAATTGTGTTGAAATGTAGTATTTTCAGACTAAGAAACAATGACAAACATGTCCTGGTTACAAGTGCCTTCAGCTGAAAATGGTGAAACTAAAATGTGTATCTGTATTATGGTAATTACAGGTATACTGTATCTTTGTTTATTGCATGTCTGTATCTGGGCCAGCTGTCTGTAATTTTTGGGATGCATGCTATGTGTTATGAGAACAAACTTGAGTCTTCTATATTTATATAGTATTTCACAGATTGGGGTAAATTATTAATACACTGCTTTTTGTCAGCTGATGTGGAGTATTTTGAATTCATGCTGGTTTTCTTTATATTTCTACCAAGTCATATCTGATTCTTTTAGTTTGCATGCTCACCATGCACTTTATTATGTTAAACATCACACTGTTCCCACTGCCTGAGCCAATGCCACGCTGTACATTGACGGTCTTTCTGCATCTCACAGGCACCCTGAGGGATGATAATTTATTTTACTCTATAAAAATGTCCCTTCTACTTTACCAAGTGTGAGAAATAAACAATTTATAATAAAGTTGTAAATGTTCTTTTTCAATGAGTTACATTGCTGGGCAGCTACTAATGAGATGTTCACAGATTAAAGCCAGGAGGCTGTTCCTTGGTATTTCTTACAATAGATTTTTAACGTGTAAGAAAGATGCTTATGTAAAGTTGCCTTCTCACTGTAAAAAAAAAAAAAACAAAAAAAAAAACATTTGGAAACTCATTCTTGGTTCTAAACACAATTGTACAGGTCATTGGTAGGGATAACTGGTTTGCTGGTGAGGCAAGGGAATTTGAGCCTCTAGAGGAAGCCTACTCCAAGACCTTCCTGGAGTGAAGTTAAGCTCTAGACACTATGCCACCGTTCCACCTATAATGATTAATATTTTGCCCCAGAAAATGTGCGATTGAAGACAAATAAATACTTAGACTTAATTTAGTAAGTTACATTTTTATTTACAAATACAGTCACAAACATTATGTACCAATATATTTCCGTCGAGGTTCACTGAGAATAATTCCACCATCCTTCATTGATTTTCTAAAGGACTGCACAGCATCCGAGCGGTAGGACCAGGGGATGGCTCTATACACCATCCTTGTGATGCCTGCCTGTTTGCACCTTTGGGCCAGCACCTCACCCACAGCCTGACACGCAGCCACGCAGTTTGTAGAGGGCAGCTCTCTCTTCAGCGCCCACTCCTTAGTAGAACAGGTGAGCACTGGGTCCGGAGAGGAGCTGGAGAACACCTCGGCTGTGACATGGTGCTGTGTACGTGAAAACACTAATCTGAAAGAGACAAAACAAAAACATACTGAGAGAATTCATTCATTAATTCATTAAAATGACACTTTCATATAACAACTTTAATTTGTTTATAACAAATAATTTATGGTCAGTTAATAATTGCTGCGTATGTTGTATGTACTACCTGTGATAAAACTCTTTGTGGGGCCAAATAGTTTTCCATCCACGGTCCTTCACCGCTAAAGCCATTTGCTCCAAGTTCCTGGGGTTTCTGTTCACAAAAGTAGGATTCACTGCTTCATTCTCCTCCACAGCGGGCTCTGCCTTGGAGGCCGCCTGGGTAACACAACGAGCTGACAATACACACACAACAAACATACATATTAAATAATCGTTTTTGTTTAGTTTACAACTTACAGCGATTATTGAAACAAATATCTCACCTGATTGTTGGGAAGCACGTCGCTGAATATGACCCAGCAGCACCCACACATTCCGAGTAATTCCCCTCAAAGCCATATTGTTTATATTATGTCCTCATAAATACAACAAGGTTCACCCACGTCTAAAGGAATTGGTCGTTAAAATAGCATTAAATTGCATCAAAAATCTACGTAAGGCTGCGGTTCAGAAACTGAACATGCGAAACGCCATTTTGACATTCTAACAACATCCGGTCATGATGCCGTTACTTTATGAGTAGTCCGGGAAGAAACAAGAAGTAAGAAAAAGTTCCGCCTGAAAATATCCTTTACTTGTTCATTTTGTCTTGACGGTTTCTTATTTTTATTCTTTATTTATCAAATGTAAAGGTTTCTAATTTTATTCTTTATTTATCAAATGTAAAATGTAGCAGAAGACTGAAATTTAGCATCAGATACAGTAATATGAATATATATTAAAAAGTATATGAATATCAGTGTATTCTGAGCAGTCTACTGTATGGGATATATAAAACAAAAACGTAAACTGGAAAATTAGAAATTTAATTATTTTCATTATTTTACAGTGCAAATCAATGGTAAAAGATAGACAATACTTTTATACATTTATAAGGCAAAGCAATACATTTCATAACCTAAAGACTTATGTTTAAACAAGCACTTAGTCCTGATAAGGCACCTAAAATCATCATTACCAATAAATATGAATCTTTTTTTGGAAGACATGGAAATGAGGAAACACAATATTGGCTCATGTGCTCCTCTCACAGTGAACACAATACAGAAAATCCATACATTCCCTTAAAGAGTTGATGAAATAATTTTCCACTTCCCTTTTAAGAACAACAATTTAAAAGTTAGAAAATGAAATTTGTAATGAGAATACTAACAGGGAAGTTTGGGGTAGGAAAAAAATATGATGATGTTCTTCCCATAAGCAAAGTTTTCATTTGATAAAGATAACAGTCAAACTTATACAGGGAAAATAGTGTTTGTTGGTATTTTTCTTAGTCTCTACAGTCCCAGCCCATCTAAATAGCTGTTGCATTTATGAATGAAGAAAAAGAGAAAGGTGTGAGCTTGTAGCCGGTACCACTGTAGAACTTGTTTTGAAATTCAACCCTGCAAGACAGAAAATGTTTGAGGTACAATACCAAGTAACTCAATGATGGATTGTGTATGTATACAAAATTTTACCAGTGTAGACGGAGTGCATGTAGAAATGCAGACAGTCCCTCCATAATCAACAAGATTGAGACTGTTAGCACAGCAAAGAAGGCAAAAATTACAACTAGTACAGCAGCTCCTACATAGCCTTGCCACTTCAAGGCCAATCGCATCACCATTTCCCATAAAACCTCCGACAGCTCTGTGAATGAAGAAGAGCAATCATTAGTCAGGTGCATATGACTTACCAGCTAAAAAAGTACTACAAGGATGTATATGGGTTTTGGAGAGGAAGTTTTTTGTGGAAACTATGCATCATGAGAGAATGAAGAAGTCTAGGTCTCAAAGTGTTACTAACGTGCATGAGCCAAACTGAGAGCCCATAGTCGGAGGTAGGATGCAGTGTTGGAGATGCAGCCCAAACAGTACTCTATGGTGTGAATGGCTTGGTGCATGTACACATCTGCAGCATCAAACCCCTACAGACAGAAAAAACAAATTACCACAACAAATACAGTTTATGAGTTTTTACAAAAGGCATAAGAAAATGCTTTACCTCTGGTTCAGTTGCTACTCCTTCTACATCCCCTGTTCGGGTGTTGATTGAACCATCATCACTGACAAGTGGTCGTCTATCCTCCTCCTAATATGAAAAATACTCTTCAGTTACAAGATGTTCAAATGGTGGAATGAATATAAAAACACTGAGCAAACTCACCACATGACGGTTTCGACTACTTTTGAATTTGAGATATTCATAGGTGGGTTTTCCAAGCAGAAGTACTGGGACAGAGCATAGCGCCAACACCACCAAGATTGTTTGCACAATTGACTAAAGAAAAAGGCATGTTAAAGAGTTGGAGATGTAACAATTTAGTGTGATTACAAAAGCAGTCATACCTGTCCTTTATAGAGCGGAGGGTTGCCTTCATTTTCTGTAAAGAGGAACATGTCAATAAAGTGGATGAGTATACTGGGGGCAAATCTAGACTGGTCAGGAGTGTAAGCGATCCACTTGAAGACAATCATGAAAACCAGGTATCCAAAAAGACACAGCATAAAGAAGAGCTCGGGAATCAGTACAAGAAACACGTTGCTTATCTGACCAAAGTGTCTGTAGAAAAACATAAAATAATAGAAAATTAACTGGTATGCATGAGACAAGTGGTTTAGAAACTGGTGAAAAATATTTACATATAGTTGAAAAATGACAAGCAGACTCCAAAAGTCATGTGAATGACGCCGATGATGACTGACATCTTCATCTTGTATGAGTTGAGGAAAGTTAACTTATTGTTGGCTAAACCCCAAATCTAAAACAAAAAAGAAGTCATAGTTATTTAACCAGTACATAATATGTAGAGAGAAAAATGGCTTTATAGAGGCATACTGGGTCAATGCCAAATGGATAGGGGCTTTTGAAAACCCCAGTCACATTGGGATCCATAGACAAAAATTGGCTTCCTGCAAGAACTGATGAGCTGAAAGAAAAATATAATAAGTAAAATAAATAAACATGGTGACTTGGATAAAAAATTCTAATTAGGTTAGACACTTACTTCCATATATTCTTGTCAAACATTGGGGTGACATGCCATGCTGAAGTGAACGTGCTAAGACCTTTACTAAAGCACTCGTTGTAAATGGCACCAGTATAAATGGAAAACAGTCCCATGAGCAGAATCAGGTACCTCCCTCCGAACATCATTCTCCATATCTAACAAAACAGGGGTAGCAATTGTTTTGTGAACTAGTTAATTTTACAAAAGTGTATTAAGTGTGTTGTTTGCTTACTTCATTGTTGTTGTTCTTTAGTTTAGGGTCATTTTGTTCAAGTACCATCCACAATGCTGCAAGCGCCATGAGTAAACCATGGCCAACATCACCAAACATTACCGCAAACAGGAAGGGAAAAGTGATAATGGTGTAAACAGCTGCAAACACAGAGAGCAAAGCATGTGAAACGGGACAATTCTATGTTTTGATTTTCACAATGAGTTGGGTTGGGGCATGCCTGGATTAACTTCACGGTAACTTGCCACTCCATAGGCATCCACAATGTTCTGAAAGCCAGTAGTGAAGGAGTTCAGGGGAAACAGTGTGGGTGGAGATGTGGTGGAGGGCAGGCGATTGTAAAACGAGTCAACACCGCTGCCACTTTTCCTCTGAAAAAAGAAGAAAGGTATATGGATGTGCGCCAGTGTTTAGTTCAGGGTTGATACCTTTTGTTGTTCTTGTAACTGTTTATGTGTTGTTATTAATGTAGCTGCTTTTGTATGTGACACGTGGTTGCTATGCCGACAAGTTGATGTGAAGTTCTATTGGTCTGTTTTGGAAACTAGTGAGTTGGGACTGCTGTTGTTTTGCTCTTGTTTTGACATGGGTTACAGAATACAGTAGCCCTTGTGTTCAAAAAATAAACAACCAAAAGAAATTCAGCATGTTTTCTTACAGCAGAACACTACGATATGCCTGTAAAAATATTGCAGAAATGCTTATTATCAGGCGATCCATTTAAGTTGTAATAGATACAAAATAATTCACATTTGAGTGTGGCTTGTAGCTACTAAAATCAGAATATCATTACATTACAACATGTTATGAATAAAATAAATAAATAAATAAATATAAATAATACATATAAAGTTACTAACATGTTTCCAGATATCAACAACATTTATTGACCTGATTTTTACTTTACAAATACAATTATTATTATTAACCGTGAATCTTCTCTTACCCCTCCTTCTCTAAGTGCACACTGAAGTTCAGGTAGTTTGGTGACGGGACACCAGGCCTCTGCGATCAGACACTTGTCGGTGACTGAGGGACTGCAGAGGTTTAGCACAGCCTGGACCGCTTTACATTTCTGCACCTTCACTTTCCACTGGGGCAGGACAGCCACAGCCCGCATTATCAACTGCTGCATGAAGGTTTCAGTCTGCCCCAGCACCTGCACAAGGGGGGAGGGGAGTTTACAGTTTTAGCCATTCGTGGGTCAAAATCAAATCAAGAAGTTATAGAGCTCGGGATTGTGTTGTCATACCGCATAGAATTTTCATAGAATGTTAACCAATGGAGATTTTAAGACCGAAATACTAAACTTAGCGTTCATTCAAAACTGTTCTAACACTGTGTGATAAATGCATTTACCCGTGGCGACCCAGCAGCTTATCGGGTTGTTCCATGGATTTTGTTTAGTTTTTTTACATTGTTTTTGCTAATGTATCTCTATGGACGTGTGGCATATCTTGCCACATACGGTTACATTTTGGTGTTCTATACTGAGCTCCATGAAAAATTAGGAATGTTGCCATAGCGACTGACAATTTTTAAAAAATATATTATACCTTTCAAATGGGAAAAATACCTCAAAATGTTCCATATAACAGAAAGCTAGAACCCATGAATAGGATGAGATGCTACTTACAGAATGTATGTCTTCAATTCTGCCTTGAAGTCCCTGAAGGATTTCTTCCCTTTCAGCTGCGCTCTCAGGATACGCAAAGGTCTGTGTGCGGAAGCTGTAACAGAAATTTAAAACAGCTATACAATAATCAATTTTATTTTAGCAGGCATTAGTGCTGTTAGATATGAAAAGTGTTTGGTGATGCCTTCTTTGTGGTTTTCAGTGTAGGGTCTAATCTCAATTGTAAACTAAGGCCACATTTTTTTTTTGTCTGTCTCAGTTTTAATGTATATTTAAAAGTATATACAGGCAAAGACGCTAAGTCACCAGTCCGTCAATTCCTTATTTACAATAAAATGTATTTACAATAATCTGAATAAATTACCACAAAACAGGAAGACAGTGAGTAGTGTAGTGTAGTGGTGCCCCCCAAATAAGTATGATTGTAAATATACAATTTGTTACGCACCAGTCACATATTTTCTTGACTTTTTGTCCAATCTGATCTCCCCAGTATGAAATCAGAAACACAGTCCATTGAACACTTTCCCTCTGTAAATGAAAAAAAGGTAAGTATGTAGTATTACCTAAGAAGAATGTTTCGATTTAACATAATTTGTCAGTATCTCACCGTGTCTGGTTGCTCAAGTCGATCGTCCATCTCCTTGAAGTCCACGATGATGAACCCTCTGCAGGCGCGCCACAGCAGCCGCTCAAAGGAAGGCACCTTCCAGGGGTGGACCACTCCAGCTACAAAACTGAGGCAGGGGTGTTTTTAACTTAAGTAAATCAAAAACATTAAAAGACAAGGGGAAACTGAATTGTACCTTAAGCGGACGTCTTGGCGGTTATCAAAAAGGCCTTGGTTTTCAATTATCTGTGGTGGCGGTGGTGCCTGCAAAATCCAAGTGAATCCAAGTGAATAAGGGAGCATTCACACTTGTTCTAGTCCTGGTCTTGTTTAGTTAGGGTTTAGTCCCAATTTTGACATAGTGATAGAGTGCTTTCACACTTGCACTAACTGCAATTAACAGTATAAATGAGGTCTATGGAGGGAACAGAGAGCAACAGGTATGAGTGTGGTAATAGAGGTATGGTTCAACAGAAAACCTACTGCTCCAAGAGGTTAATGCTGTATTTACTAACTGGTAACACTGTCAACACCTAAAATAAAATGAGGGGTAGGAGTTTATTAGTTTACACTTCTTCCAACTCCTTTAGAGCACAAATACACTATTGATCCTTTGCAGCTGATATCATCAACATTCCCTGGGGGTGTGACGCTAACATATTCGTATTGATCGCAGGCTCCTGAAAATTGTATTGTTTAAATCCATTTTGTGTTTTTTCTTGATGTCTGTGTAATCTTTCAGTCGTCCAGGCTGAACATTCTTCCATTAGCATACAAGCAGAACACCCGCAGCCTAATGCAAAGTGTTAATTGCATCATAATGTAATGAAACTTGCATGTTGCTCAAATAAATGGACTGAACTAGATCTACAATCATACTCTGTTATGCAGACCTGCATATCAAGCAGAAGGGTACTGAACAGATTATTAATAAAAATACCCCCCTCTCCACACACTGTCACAAAAAAGACAGGTAGCTGATGTTAAATGGGGGTAGGAGTGTTAAATGTTAAACCTTTTTTCACCTGAGATGCTGTAATTGAATGGGTTTTGGTCAGGACTCCTTTGTATTGACAAAGCTGAGTTAGTTGGGCCTGCAAACTGTCCCTGTTCCTGGATACCTAAAAGAAGTGCAGATATTTAGGTATGTGTTATTTATCAACAAAAACATTTTAAAAATGTTAGCGTTTTTTGGCCCAAACGTACCTCTCTGAGCTCCCGGGCCAGTCTCTCACTCTCCTCCTCTATAGTAATGAGTTCACGGGGCTGTGGCGCTGGAGGCATTGGACATGGGGGAGGGAGAGGGCTACTGAAGGGAGGTAACCGCGAACGACTGATTTCTTGTTCAATGAAAGCTAAAGGGTGATTAGCAAAGTACAAAAAAATACACTACAATTAAACATTTTTTTATCCATTTTGAGAGAGAGAGAGAGAAAGTGAGAGAGCTACTTACTGAAAGTCTTCTCCAGCTCCTCACATCTTCGGATCTCGCCGATGAATTTCCTCTGAAAAGCATTCACGTTGGGATTTAACTGGAACATAAGAGAAAAAAGGACAAATGGAAAAAGTCAGTCAAAGTAAATTCGTTTTGTCTTGTGACACTTTAATGACCACCACCAGCTTGTCTCAAGTCATTCAAAACTCATTATAGAGCTACAAACTGTTCCAGTATATTTTCTCTGCAGGGAATGTGAACAATGCTTTGTGTATATTATATTCGTGATAATGACAAGTTAATACCTATAATACAATAAAGAGATGTCAGATGAGCAATACAATATTTAGTAGTCTTACAAGTAAATTAAAAAACCACTCCTAACCAAACTACACATTAGGAAGAACCAATAGTTTTAGCCATGATGATTACTGGTGTGAAATCAGCACCAAACGTCTCCACGCTCAGTGCCCTTTGACTTCAGCTGACTTGTAAACCATTTAAATACAGAGCTGTATGTTCTTACTGTTTGCACTATAATGCCAACAACAGTAAGTAAAGGATAAAACAAAAACTATAATAGTATTGCTAAATGGAGACCAAATCAGACTGCAATGCATGTAGTGAAGTAGTAAATGAGGCTACTTTATACTTATACGTCTCTTGTTACCTTGTCTACATGTGGACCTAAACTACTTTTGATAGGTTAAGAAAGATCATTCTAAAGCTTTTCAGGAAAGGTCCAACTTTGTCCTATTTATGGGATTTTTTTTTTTCAGTATTGATTAGAATTTGGGTATATATTTCAATACTCACATCTCTGAACTCCACAAGGCCCAGCTCGCCAAGCTCACTGACACAGTTATAAGCTGAACCGGACTGAAGGAAAAGCTGCACCAGGCAGACCTCCTCACTGCGAAACATGGAGCCCATAACTGCCAACAGAAACAAAACAATTTAAGAAACCACAATTAATGAAAGGTTTACAGAGGACTTGGAAAGCAATGCGGAGAAGTGGAGACCAAGGTTTATATGCTATATAAGTAAGAAGGAGAAGTGAGAATGTCCAGGTGGGATTTCCCATTTGACAACACTCAGCATCATGAGATCTTTTGCATAATAACTGTAAACGTGGGGGCAATTTACCAAGGTCAAACTCACTAAATTATCCAAGACATTCACACAACATTGAATAAAATTGGGGCCAATGATTCATTTATTTACATTATAGGTTACTTTTGTCAATAGCAGGATGCAGAGGTTTTTAACTAAAATTCTGATTTAACTGTCAGATTAGCCTACTTTAGTCAATAATTAGTTGTTACATAGTTTCGTTTTTGTTTACAAAGAAGCCCAACTTGCATGTGTTGATAATCCAGTCAGATTATTGCACATTTAACACGCAAAATTGGAAAGTATTTTCAAAACAAAGCATATTTTTGTAAATATTCTATCACAAAACAT
Organism: Periophthalmodon schlosseri; assembly: GCA_000787095.1. Taxonomy (NCBI): domain Eukaryota; kingdom Metazoa; phylum Chordata; class Actinopteri; order Gobiiformes; family Gobiidae; genus Periophthalmodon; species Periophthalmodon schlosseri. The sequence goes on from KN484873.1 coordinate 55,964, forward strand.
AGAACTGTTCTATAATGCATTTAAAGACTTAATTGTGGCTCATCTGTAACAGAAATCTCAGCTTGTTTTGATAGCAACAGCATCAACACTAAAATTACGTTACTATAAAAAACAGAATTACCTTTTCCTCTTGTTTTGATGTTGTGTTACGACCTCCTGTATCCGCTGTACAGTCCCGGTACCGGTGGACAGGGGAATCGCCGCTGAACGGGACAAAAGCAGTTCTACTGAAGTTGTGAGTGAGACTTCCCGTTTGAGACAGTCACGTTACTGCGGCCTCACGTGACACAGGCGGGATGGTTTGTACTTTAGCCTGTAGGCGTCGCTCTCATTGTAAACATTTAAACGCCTAAGCCCATATAATGCATGGGTTTCAGAGTTCAATTATTGTCATTATCTGTCCCATCTATGAATGATAATCATGAGTCTGATTTCATTACCAGTTTGAGACCTTCACACCTTCACACCCCCACAAAAAAATAAATAAAATGAAGCAATAGGCGGCTTATAAACCAGAATTTGAGATACATGCATTACAAAAGATATTTTATTTTCTTGTAAAAGGGCAAGTGACATGTAAAATATCAATTAATGAAAAATATACACATGGAATAAACTGAAAGACACTTTAAAAAAGGAAGTGAAAATACAACACAGAAAATGTATGAATTGCAAGATGGAGGACTTTTACTGGATGCCTGTTAGTACATCACTACAGATGTATTTTATTTATGCTGAATAGATATGAAGCTGGTTTACTAAACCTGTTTTCACACAGATGCCCCAGTCATTAACAAGTTCAGTTTGTCCATGTATTATAAACGTATAAGTATCATAACAGAAGACCACAGTAAATCAAAATATCAGAAATCACAAAGTATTACAGATTCTGCAACTGGCTTTAGCACAGACATAATTTGGATTGTGGGAGTCAACAAACATGCCATTTTAATCTCAAAAAAGCATGGGCCTCAAACTGTCATTACTGAGCATTTGTTCTAATACACTAAAGCAAAAAAGCTGTGACAATCCTGGTTTTCTAAAAATAAGATCACTACGTCCACAGTCCCAGCACAAGCATGACCTCTGCTCCGTCCTCATTTACATGCTGTAAAACTTGAGACTTCTGTCCATTCCAGAAGAAGTAAGGAAACGAGCGTTCTCTCCAAAAGCAACTCCAGTCACCAGCCCAGAGTGCTCTACAAAACAGTTAAAGTTTAGACAAATCCCATAGACTGTAAAAATAAAAAATAAAATAGTAATTTCTCACCGGTAAAATTGAGAACCTCAGACCACTGTTTGCAAATGTACACTCGGATGTCAGATCCTCCAACAGCCAGGTAAGTTCCACTCTGGTCGAACACCAAGGACTTCACCTGGAAAGACAATTTTACAATACAATTATTTGCATGAAAAGGCTGTTAAATCCATTTAGACAATTAGTATTCAGGGACAAGTTTGAATGTCATTATTCTAATAATTATAACATCTTACCTCATAGTTATTGTCCAATGTGATGGTTTTGAAATTCTTCAATTTCCTTAAATCCCAGAGTTTTAAAGAGCTATCCTGAGCTCCTAAATCCGACATTGCTCCAGTTAGATTAAGAAAAATCTTTTTTTTTTTTTTCAATTTTAAGTGCCAAAACTGTGCCTACCTGTGGCAAGGTAGTATCCATTTTCAGAGAAAGCAATAGATGTGACAGGTCCAGAGTGACCTGGGAAGTTGGCCACATTGGTGCGCTCCTTCAGATCCCAGATCTTAATTTGAGAGTCGGCTGTTCCAGTGCCAAAAATAAGACCATCAGGATGGAACTGGGCACAAGTGAGAGCTGTGGAGAGACAGGGAAGAGATTCACATTTTGAAGTAATTTTATATACAGTTTAGTTTTGTTTTTCAGTGTATTTAACAAACATGGACATAAGCATCACTTACCACATCCAGCACTTTCATCTGTGACTTTGGTGAGCACTCTACCAGTCTGAACATCAGAGAAGGCCCAATACTGAAAAGCCGAAAGATTTAAAATGAGATTCAGATTTCATATGCACTAAAACAAGATTTACAAATTATATTCCCAACCTGATCCTCGGAGGAACTGAGCAGGTAGTCACCAGTGGCGTGCAGCGAGAGCCCAGTGACTCCAGCCTCATGAGCCCGCACCACCTGGACGCAGTTCCCACCAGTGACGGACCACACACGGATGGTGGTGTCTGGAGATGCAGAGAACACCACAGACTGTTGGAAAGGGAAAAGGAGAGAATAAATACTCAAGGAGCTCAGTAGAGTTTTCAAATGAACATCAGTACAGATCATGTGTTACCTGGGAGGGATGGTAGATGACAGATGTGACTTTCTTGGTGTGACCTTTCAGAGTGGCTACAATTTGCTCTTCGTTCTTATCAAACACTACCACATTCTTATCAGCTCCACCTAAACATAAAGGCATGAGGCATAAAATCACATACTAAGTGGCCAGTATAAATGTGGAAACTCAACATACCCGTGAGCACTTTGCTGGTGTCAGAGGGACACAGATCAAGAGCCAGAATACCAGGTACGCTAGCACTATGAAGACCCTGAAGAAAATATTGATCCATAAATTAAATTCCACAAGAACATCTTGTGCAAGTTTAGTCTTGGGTAAAATAAGTAGAATATTTACAGCGTGAGAGGCCACTTGGCGATATTTGCCTAGATCCTCGGCCCTAACCAGTTCTTCTGGGACAGTCTTTCCTCTCTGGAATACCACAATGAATAAACATAAAAATCATGGCAAATTTTTAAATTTTAGATAACAATAAGACAAACTACAAACCTTTTTTCGCTCTGTTGTGAGGATTGTAGCCTTGTCTTGGAGCTATAAAAAGAAAATAATAAATGCATGTGTTTAAAAAAAATATATATATATACTATTAAATACATTTTAGTGCAAGAATACGACAATTCACCTTTTGAATAATCTCCGGAGTCATTCCCACTTGTTCACTAATGTCCATAGGTTCTCCACCAGCTCCCTGTTAAACAGCCACAAAGTTTAATACAATATTTAAAAATGTGAACATAGTTGTAATGCTAACAAATAATAACTTACTGCAGCAGCAGGTTGTGAAGTAGGAACAGCCTGAGGGGCGACCAGTCCAGCCTGGGGTTTGAGAGTGGCAAGAGCTGTAAAGAATAATCATTAGTAAAACATAGATCAATCAGAGTCATGCCCACACATTTAAATGACTTATTAGAAATACCTTCTCTTGCAGCAGTAACCTCTTTGGTAAGACGTGCAATGACTCTGCAGGCTGCATCGTGTTGGTAAAGAGCGTGGGAGAGCTCCTGACGGGTTGTCTGCAACTGCTGTCGTAGGGTAAAACTATGAAGCATAACAGCATCCTGTAACAAAAGAAAAAAAAAAGGTTAAATCATAGCAATATGACAAAAATCAAACTTATGTTTGTCCCACAACAAATAAATTAAGTAAGCATTTTATTAGTTTCAAAGCAAAAGCAATTTAAAATATAAATACATGTGTCCCATTTGGTGTATATATATATATAAACGTTTTTTTAGGAGTGTCTTACAAAATAAAGCAAAAAAATTAAGAATTACATTGAAATGGGAAAGACACTCACCCACTCATCTTGAAGTGACTTTAGAATAGCAGGAATACTTGTTGCTGATGGTGCTTTGGGTCTTATGGGATGGGACACTAAAATAACACAGTAAGTTTTATTTTTTGATCTGTACAGAATGGCAGTTATTTACACAAAAACTGTTTAAGAAAGCGTGAATAAAACATCAGTGTTATAATACATTAATAATAAGCACAAGAGCGATAGCTCAGAAGGCGTAAACGTACCTTTAATGTCAACTAGCTGCTCTTCAGACAGAGGTTGGCCATTCATTGGGTCCGTCCCATTTTCTGCTATATACTTCTCAATGAGCCGCCGCTCAAATACTTGGTTAGACACCGGAGAAACACAAGGGTGCTCCGGGACCTCATTAGAAACTGAAATACATACAATTACGTCGTAATTATTACAACAAGTATCAAAAGGCAATCAATAGTACGAGCTACGACCAAACAAACTTTAACGCGGCAATGCATGGCCTTTTGCTTAGCATTAGCAACCAAGATTGCCGCTTAGCTGCGTATGTAGTGATGAAAATGAAACAAAGCATACTTACTTGCGCAAACTAGGGACATTTTTTCACTTGGTCCTAAAATCCCCTTTGAATTGTATATTTGTGTTCAGTACTTTGTTGTTGATGCGTTTACTATACACAGTTATGTTTTGTTGAAATGTGTAGCACGCTCACGCTGTCCTTTCATTCCGCCGCTACATCCGGGGTACGGCTTCCTCTACTGTTTATGAAACTTGGCATAAAATATAACGCTGTACTGCCTCCTAAAGACAACAAAGGGTCAATGTTTTTATCCAGTAAATTTCATTCACTAAAAAAAAACCTCTAACACTGAATGTTGTGGGGTTGTCAACTATATTTGGAAATTTAATTAGAGCATATATTTCTTTATTAAATCAACATTAAGACGCACTTAATTAGAAGTACATAGGCCTATAAATATATATATATATTTTTTAGAGAAAGGTTGGAAAAGCCAGACTGAGATGGTTTTGGCCTGGAGTGATACAGACTAGAGCATAGAAATAAATAAATTTGAGAGTGCTGTAGAGAGGTTAAATATATTTTTTAATTACACTATATATTAATTTTACATTTTCCAATATATATTACAACACAATGACATTGGGCATAAAGTTCAACTAGATTCATTGTTATTCTTCTGTACATTAATAACAAGCATTTCATTTGCAATGATATATTAGTCTTTTGTTAACTTATGTAACAATTTTCTGTTGCACTAAGCAGTCATTTTAGTCAACAGACATACAATGTACGATGATGGGGTCAACTGACTATAAACTGTCAGATGAGTCTTTATAATTAAGATATTTACATGGCAGACAATAACACAAATGTACAGTTCTAACATTGGTCCTGAGGGTGTGGAGGTAGGTTCCTGAAGGAAGTTGGAGCAATTCTGCAGCATCAGTGACCAGTGTAAGATAGGACAGTGATTTCTCTACACGTGCAAAAGGATTGTTACAAATTTCATAAAAGTTTAACATGCAGCTTTTAACAGCAGTTCATGGAAATTAGATGTAAATATACAAAGGCACAGTTAAGACTTTCATTAATTATTTTCTCCATAATTCCTCAATCCCTTTTCAGCTAAAGTTCAGTTTATCTGATGTGTAGACACTGCAGGATTCAGATGTGTCAGTGTCGAGGGGCAGTGTGGAAAAGTAGTCTTGTGAGTTGTCTATCTTCTCTTTATTTTTCTTGATCTGAAACTGAACACACTCTTCAGAAATGTGCAGGCAGTCTGAAGCACCAGGCATCGAAAACGAAATCCTCCGCTCCTCTTCAGTAAGCTTCAAACGAGGAAAAAGCATCACAATCAGAATAAGTTTTATTGCCAGTGAACAAAATTTACAAGCTAGTAATTTGTCTCAAAAAACCAAACTATGATAACATAAAAATAAAGGCCTGAAAACAATAAGGTGTGAGATAAAAAGACTTTTACTAAAAAGATCTCCAGTTTTAAAAATGCAAATATGTAACTTGTAATTTTTTTTGTTTATTTTTGGGTTTTTTTACACTATTCATATTATATCTGTTGCAGTTTTACATAAGTCAAGTGGCAGTTTGTGAAGAAAACTTGAAAGAAGTCATAGATTACAGTAGAGCTGAGTTCTAAAAAGGAGTCCCTCTGAGTTACCTGTGTAGCAGAATTATGAGCTGGAGACCTCCCTGGTGTCAATCTTTGGTTTTCCTCATTCCTAGTCCTCATTGGAGATTGAGACGATTGAGGCGGGGTTCCTACCTGACTGTAGCCCTAAAACACAGATAAAACAAGGTGA
>KN484875.1:4584-25075 GCA_000787095.1 Periophthalmodon schlosseri
TTTACGGACACAATAGTGAAATAAAAACCCCAGGATCATGTAGAGGGTTAATACGAACATTTAAGACCAAAAATGACGAGTCGACGGCAGCAGTTACAGAGAGAGGGGCGACGGTTTTTCAGTAGAAAGTGAATTGGAGCCGGAGTCGATGGAGCTGGAAGTGCGTCCATGATCACTCCATATGTCCATTTTGATACACAGTGTAAGGCTGTGACTCGGGGCTTTTGCACATATCTTACTGTTATGTCAGTGAACTTCATAACGAAGTTTTCCAGCAGAGTCTGCTGTACCTCGTGTCCTTGTGGCATTAATAAAATGTCAAGCAGGTCTTACACTGGGATAATGGATGCACCATACTTCTCAGAGCACTTCTTGTCTTTTATTCACACTTGTATGGGCAGAGTGGAGGCTACACCGAGTGGAGGCTACACCGAGTGGAGGCTACACCGAGTGGAGGCTACACCGAGTGGAGGCTACATATGGAGTAAAGATGTTTGTATGATGTTCTCACTCTCCTCTCTTGTCCCCTAAAGGGCTTTCATCATGCATGTTTTTGTTTTTTTTTTTTAATTTATATATTATACCTGTAATTCTGCATAGGTTAGTATTGGTTTAATCCCGTGGTGGAAGAATTATTCCATTTTGTTACTTGAGTAATTTTTTGCGCCAATATCTGTACTTTTATTTATGTAAAAGCATCACGTGAAAAAAATCTAAAAGGATTAAAGTATCAGTTAAAAAATTTACCTAAAGAGTAAAAAGTAAAACTGATTCCACACAGATTTTGGGTCTTATAAAGCTTCAAATGTGGTGATTTTGATAAAGATTTGAGCTGAATTTTGTTCAACAGAAACAATTTAATCAATAGTTTTTTTTGTATCTGTTTTTATTTGTATGTTTTTGTTTTGCTCAAATTATGAACGTGTTAAAAATAAACCCTCAGCCTTTTCAGGGGGTCTCAGACAATAATAAAAAATACTTTTACTTTTCTGCCCAGTTCAAAAATGTAGTGGAGCAGAAAGTGCAGATACTGTTCTCAGATGTAGTGAAGTAAAAGTAAAAAGTATCAACTGTAAAACGTAAAGTACAGATACCTAAAATTTATACTTTGATACAGTACTTTACTACTTTTACTTCGTTACGTTCCACCACTGGTTTAATCTACTGAATCGACACACACATTTGTAAAAAGATGTTGAAGATAGCACTTTGTAAAATCACTATTACAACGTGGTTTGAGGCCAATTAAAAACGTAACTAAAGCTGTTCTTTGGACTTTGCTCAGCTGTGTTCCGTTTCTGTAACACGCTGCAGCTCGAGGATCAAGGCTGAAGCTGATCGTGTAATAGTGATGTCACAGCGTTGAATCGATTAGCGATTAGGCTACGCGCTAAAACAGGGAGGAATACTGCCGATAAACTCCGACACGGGCTGCGTCGTTATCGTTATATAATCCACCGAGCCAGTTCAAAGACGCCGCGCGAGCCCTCTCCAACATGTCCGCCTCTTCAGCAGAGTTTGAACAGGGCTTAAGCTTTGTTGAACACATTTGATTGGTACTTACACCGTCACACGCTCCAGGCTCGGTTTTACTTACCACTAAAAGCTGTCCTCCACTTCAGACATAAGTAATCAGGAGACGCACTTTAGTCTCAGTCTGTTTATTTGGTCAATTTTGTTTTTAAGTTTGTGTCGAATGAGTCACTTTTCTCCTGTTTACTAACGCTCGTTTAAAGTCGCCCTAGCTTCATTAATATACAGTGCGCTTGGCCTAGCCTCACAGGTTAACGCGGCTGAATCACAACCCCGAGGGAGCTGCTAAACTTTGGCCTGATTTTGGATGTTCACACAGCTCTTTTGGTTCTAGCCTTATAGCTGTTTTCCAGGTCAGGCTAATGAGGCTTATGTATTCACCCAGTGTGTCACATGTGGAACTGCCTCCGTCCCCAAACACTCGGTAATGACAGGACTTGGTAAATGGTCACATTTTTATACAGCGCTTTTCCACCTTCAAAGCGATTTACATCAAGGAACCGCTCACCCATTCGCGCGCACATTCATACACGAGTGTGCGCAGACACTGGGGGCGAGGCGGGTTAAGCGTCTTGCCCGAGGACGCAAAGATAGCGTTCGTCTGTGGGAGCTGGAGTCGCACGGCCGACCTGTGGGTCAGGGGATCTGACCGCTCAAACAATGATGTTTATGTCGAGAGCGGGATTCGAACCGCCAACCTTCAGATCAGTGGGCAAACGTTCTACAAACTGAGCAGGGGCGGCGCCAGACATTTTTGGTTGGGGGAGCTAAGGGGGGGCGCTAACGTCTTCAATGTGGGTGCTCACGTAACATGTAAATATAGAGACTTTCAACAATGGCACGTACCCCACCCACATGTTTGTTTCGCTGTTTAAATAAAGTTTAAAAATGTTCAAATGGCAACCGCAGAGTCTTCAAACCTATTAGTTGAGATTGGATGTGCTATGAAACTGGGGCAAAACTCTTTAAGGGGGCTATGGGGGGCACTGGCCATTCTAGGGGAGGCTAGTGGCCCCTCAAGCCCCCCCCGGCGCCGCCCCTGTCACAACTTTCATTATAGCCATGCATCACAGTTATATTTTGTACTTTCATTTTCTAATTTGGTATTAGAGGAAACATGACACACTATTACCTGGGGCCGAAACACAAAATTATTGCAATTTGAAACAACCCAAGCTTAACCCAATCTCCGCCTCAAGCCAGATGCCCTAACGTTCCCTGAGCCATGGGAGTATAGAGTTTATATTTTAGGAAGCGAGAATCCGCAGCGATCTTCACACTACCCCATGTCTAATCATTCAGAATGGCATGTAGAAGTCTTTCCACAAACAAAATATAAATACAAATCAAACTGTATAAAATAAGAAACACACACAGACACAACTTAAGCTGAATGAACCGTTGATCTTACACTGAAGGAATAGCTGGAGCGACAGATTTCAGTCCTCAGGATTATGAATACTTGCCCTCATGTGCTTTGTAGATCAATGAAATGAACTTTGACCTTAAATAATGTCGACCCTATTGAAATATACTGTGTCACATTTGTCCATTTAAAGTTTCTATATTACACAAAATGAACTCTCGTGAGTTTCAAGTCATTTTATAATGATGTTTCCTCCTCAAAAACAGACCTGGAGTTGTGTTTTGTTTCATTCACACATGTTTGAGTAACACTTTATTATTAGTCTGTCTACATCTCCAAAGCTCAAGATGCTCTGTTCCACCTTGTGATGTCATGAAGCGGTAGTTTTCAAGTTAACAGCTCCTTTTACCATTTTTGTTCAGTAGAGATTGGCAATTCCAGGCCTGAAATGATCCAAATGATTCTAGTGAAGGTGTGTGGAGTTTAAAAACACAGTGGAGCACTTCCTGTTCCGTGACATCACAAGGTGGAACAGAGTGTAGCCTAAATCTGCAGGGTTTGTGTTGAGAGAAGAACTCAGCCTAAATCTGCAGGGTTTGTGTGTTAAACATGTGTGAATGAAACAAAACACAACTCCAGGTCTGTTTGCGACGAGGAAACATTAGAACATAGATCAGAAAATTGCGTAATATGGGCCCATTAAATACTGTAATATCAAATGAATGTATTTTATATAAACATAAAAATACTTAAATGGAAAAAGGTGATGTAATGTCTGTGTAAATAGAGTCAACATGGCGTTTTGTTTAGTTTCTTACTGATCAAAGCCCAGTCAAAAGTTCAGTCATATAAAAAGGCACATATTGAGTTTGCCTTTTAGGATTTGCAATAAAAAACTGCAATTCTAAAAACCCAACTCTGACACACAGACCTCCTCATCCATTTGTTGCCAGACTCAGACTCTAAAACTCACTATTAATCCCAACAACAGCTGAAAACGATCTCTCACCTGCGGAACAAAACCAACTTTACCTCCTCAGAAATCTCCCACCGACGAATCTACCTCCAAAGACCGACGGAGGCGGCGGAGGTGCAGGTGGCGCTCCCTCAGACGCCCGAATCTGGAGCCGAGAGCGGGTTCACGCGGTGCGCGCGGCGGAAAGGCACCGGCGCTGATGAGGGAAGCAGCGGGGACCGCGCAGGCTCTGCCCCGTCACCATGGAGCGGCGCATTAGAGTCTCATTTAGCACAAAAGACGCTCAGGTGCTGTGTTAGTCACACCGCGGCGAGGGGATGGTGTCGCACGAGATGGTCTGCCTTTGGTTTAATCAGCGTTCAGACTTCAGAAGATGAGGCCGACTGAGACTTTAGTGTTGTAAAAATACTAAAAAAATCCTCACAACACGATGACATTTTTACATGTTTAACCACAATAGTCTCTAGACTGATTTGTAACAGTAGAGACCAAACGTGGCTTTTTGTGTTGTTTTATTTCAGCATTTAAAGGACCCGTCTTATGTATTTTCTGAACTATGTTTTAATGTTGTTTTCCTCATCAGTTCTTCTCTCAAACAGAAAACACTCTGTACCCCCTTGTGATGTCATCATGTGGTGATACAGGAAGTGCTCCACTGTGTTTTTAAACTCCACACACCTTCACTAGAATCACTGGGATCATTTCAGCCCTGGAATTGCCAATCTCTACTGAACTAAAGGTAAAAGGAGCTGTTAACTTGAAAACTATCGCTTCATGACATCACAAGGTGGAAAAACTACCGCTCATGACATCACAAGGTGGAACAGAGCGTTTTGAGCTTTGGAGATGTAGACTGTAGTTACTCGAACATGTGTGAATGAAACAAAACACAACTCCAGGTCTGTTTTCGAGGAGGTAACAATGTTCTAACATGGCTTAAAGCTCACAAGTCACTTTTACTTAATGTAGGACCTTTAAGGCTCGACATTGTGAACAGGAACACAAACTTTAGAGACATCAATGTGAAACTTGTGTAGTTTACTTGCATCGTATAATGGTTTCTCATTGGTAAAAACTGAACAAAACAAAACAAAAAAAATGGATAAAGCCAGGTTTAAATCTCTTGCCGTATTTTATTGTTTGGATCTTTTTTAGTATTTGAGTAAAAAAGATCTGACTGAAAACTGTTCTAAACATTTAAACTTCGCCTTATTTTTTGGAATTAAAAAACTTCAAACTTAAATCAGGCTTCGGTCGATGGAACCGGAAGCGCGCCAATAATCACTTCCTATTTGGGACGCGGCGGCTAGCGGGTTAGCTACGTCCATTTACGTACACGGTCCACGATCTCGCCTCAAATCGTGTTCTGCTTTTTATTCATGGCGCAGACGGTACTGACAAAAGCAGCCACAGACTCCAGCCGCTTGTTTCTCTCTGACGCAGAGACGTATTGAACACAATGAGGCTAACTCGTGTAGGACCTTTGTATGTGCCTCATAACTCAGCAGCATCACGGTGTGTTTTAAACAGAAATCCCATTTGAATCCCCTGGAGTTTACAGACGTGCTCCTCTTCGTTAAACATGTGCGTTCACACCGATGCTAACCTCATTCTTGTTCCTCTAGAGTCCTATAGTGTATGTTTCTACGCTCTGTGTTTATACATGCTCCGGGCTTTTTAACGCCATCAACAACCGCTAACGACGTCTAGATCCCATTTTCTCTGTTTGCAGCACGAACCAACAAAAGGCGAATTAATAAAAGAAAATCAAAACTTCTAGGCAACTTTAGAGTGTACTTTTGGCTGTTATCTGTCTGAGCAGGCTCAAGGCAGCCAGAATATTAAACCACTGATATTTATAAAAGGAAGTCCGACGTTTTAGCGGGGGCCGTTTTATTTGCGGTGTGGCTCGGAAACTTGACAAAACATTTGGTTGTGCAAGATAAACAAGAACAATAGACACTGAAAAATCCCAAATGAAACTAGAGCTAAGCAGGAAGAAAGTCTGAACGCTCCGCACGTTCAGTCACTGTTACCGAGAGCTGAACACACAACTCGGGAAGCCGTGATGGAACGTTCCCCCCGCGGCCTGTACACATCTCAGATCGGTGACGACTTGTAACTCAAAGTATTTTGTGACGGTTTTTAAAAAGTAGCTGTAGGACAAGTGTAACTTCAACATATCTGAGGAATACGAATGATACGGGAGACGCCATTTTCAGCTAAATAAAAGTATATAATGTTCTTGATGTACTGAGTGTTGCCGATGAACTGCAGCTTTAAGATTCTGCTCATTTCATTCGTCATTGAAAAAACGATCAGGCTTCAAAACATACAAAACATTTCAACATTTTTACAAAGTTCACACACAGATTTCTGCACAAAATCCAGCTGCTTTTGATAATAAAACTGAAAGTACTTGGTGTAATAATTTTAATTGCTTCAAATATGTACCAACAAACTGCCAATGTTCTTTTGGTGGATTGCAACCTGGGGCAGATCCCCGTGCAGCTGTTTGTGGTCCATGAGCAAAGACGGTTTTATGGAGTACGAGTCTGAAACCTTCTTGGAGATGTGTTTTGCCTAAAATGTTCCACATATTGTCATAAAACTTAACAATCTCCGTAGAGACGAGCAAGTGGCACCACCAAACGGATAATTTGGCAATAAGATTTTTAATCACACTGTGGAACATTCCCGACAAAGCAATCAGATGTTCATGAGACAAACAGCTGACATCAGAACATGACGGTGAATCTTTAAGACAGAACAACAGAATCCCCCAGGAAACATTGGACACAGTAAAATCTCCCAAAGCTCACAGGCGAAGAGGAAGAGACCGGCTCCACAGAGTTGTATTTTTGAAATGTAAATGACAAGAGGAGATTTTGAAGAACACTCTTGCTTGAGGGCTGTGAAGGTGGCACTTCTGCTGAAACTCTCCTCTTCATGTTCATGCAAAACGAATGCACTTTCACAGAGATGGAAAAACAAAAGTCCAAATCCTTTGTTCTGAACTCAACCTTTGTTTGGTTTCCCAGAGCGATGCTTCGCTCTTTACGTGTCTCCAACTTTTACATTTCATTATAAGCTGGATGTTGTTTTGCTGCTACAAAACATCCATTTGAAAAGAGTTTGGATATATTATGTGTAATCTTTCTACTGTTACGCTCACATCTTCAAAAAGATGTTTGTGTTAAAGCTGCACTGTGTAACTTTTCTAGTGGAGGGTTTACCACCTGCCTGTCTCCATGGAGATGTTATCGCTCTGCCTGGAATGTTCCACAACAAGGCATCAGTGTCTCTAACGTACAGAGGTGTTTTTAACGCTCCAAAACACCTTGAAAAGCGTCACTGTGGACAGGGTCTCCCCTCCGCAGATCTTGACCATGTAACTTGAGCTGGTGACATCATGCGCTCGTCTCCGTGGAGATAGAAAGGTTTAACGTCATACTGCGAAGGATCTAATGAAGCCGTTTAAGGCTCATCGCGGGAAAACTTTTACAACAGGTAGACACGGTTTATAAAAGTCTAAATCAAATCCACTGCAGCTTAAACTCATTCACAAATCCATGGTTCAGACACTTTTGACAATTTCACAGCACTTCAGAATGTTTACCTCCATTATGCAAATGCCGATCCTCCAGTGTTTCTGTAACTCTGGTACTGTCACAGCGCGTGACTCCTCGTTGATTAAAACGACTGTATCAGAGTCTCATGGAGGCGCTCTACAAACAAAAGGATGGACTCATAAAAAACTCATGAAAGCGAGTTTTGTTGCTTTGAAGGAAAGATCGGATGGAAGGCAGCCGTATTACTTATGACGGGCCGTGTTCTTCTCAGCCTCACAAACCGACCTATGACCTCTGCGCGCCCTTAAAACGCTCAGGAGACAAGTCTGCAGACAACTGGACAGTCTGAACCTGTGGACGCTTAGTTAAAGGGAGAGTGTGGAGTAAAAAGAAACTATCACAGCTGAGCCCGTGTTGCCAGAGCTTCAACCTTTTAGGTTTATTTCCTTGTTTTAGTCACTGGATTCTGGCAACCCAACGAGTGAGGCTCATGCTGCTTTTTAACTGGATAATCACCTTGAGAACAAAAACACCAAATGTCCACGTAAACAACTTTGAAGTCGCGTAACGTTTTTATAATTACAAACGAGTTATTGTGACGAGCGAAAGAAACGTTTGATTTGATCATGTCTGAAACCTGTGCGTCCCGAGGTTTGACATTTTAAACCCTCTTTTTAACATCGTGTACAAAATTGAAGAAAAATACCAAAATCAAGTTAATATTTCAGTTCTTGTGATTAATTATCACTAATCATAATTACCAAGAAAATTTGATTTGAATGAAAAAAGTGTTTTTAAGTGATCACACCGAGATAATGTGAGCTTGAGTTTAGAACAGTGGCTGTTAAGCCTTTGTTCACTTTGTGATTGTTGATTTGAGCCGTTTCCTCCTCTAAACTGAGACCCCAGAGTTCTCCTCGGGGCAGCTGTGGTACTCCTCCTGCCTCCCCGGTTCACTGTGTGCTGCTGTTGTTTATGCCGGCTCCGACACCAGCACTTTTCCAGGAAATGAACCAAACAAGGCCACACAAGACCGGGCCGTGTGCTCGGATCCAAACAGCGCTGCTTCTATGTCAAATAAACAGAGGAACAACTTGTTCAGAAAACCTCGAAAACTGGGCACGTCACAGTGACGTTGGAACAACAAAAAATACATAAATGTTAATACTGAAGCCTAATGATAATCCCAGTGAGCCTGTTGCTAAGTTCTATTCGGTTTCTTTCAATTCAAGTTTATTACTAAAGCACATTTAAAACAATCTGAGCAAAGTGCTTCACATAAAAGTCAACACTAAACAAATACACAGATCACACATTAGGAAAAGAACAATAAAACACCAAGATATCCTGTCTAGCTAGTATTAAATGCCAGGGAGAAGAGTCTTAAACTGTGTTAAAGACTGAGAGGGTCTGACAGGCAGAGGGCGCTGTTCCATAGTCTGGCCGCTGCCACAGAAAAGGCTCCGTCTCCTCTGGTCTTGAGCTCTGGGTGGAGCGTAGGGCTGCGGCGACTCCCTCAGATAAAGACGACCCACAGAGTCACACATTTAAACACGATCAATAAGAAGTGAATCATTGAAAAGAAAACGTGATCTGTAACGTTCAAAAAACAGAATGTCCAGTCTCGTCTGCTGTCAGGGGCTAAACTGCGTTGGGTCTGGTAGGTTCTCGGATGTGACGCCACTAGGAATATCACAGTGGGGCAGCGGTTGTTCTGGTGGAAACCGTTGTTGTGTCCTTAGGCAAGACACTTCGCCCACATTCCCCAGTATGAATGTTGTTTGTGTGAGTGATTAGCAGACTCACTACCGTCAGTCTGTCTCAGGGCAGCTGTGGCTATGGTAGACGCTCACCTCTACAAAGTGTGGAGTGAAAGTATAAGAGCTCTGTGTGTCTGAAAGTCTTTATATAAATGCACTGATCTGTATTTTTACTACTTTCTACATTTTAAACACACAGAAGACATCAAATATATGAAGTAAGATACATGGAATTATGTAGTAAAGAAAAATCGTTAAATACATTTTATATTCAAATCCTCAAAGCATCCACCCTTTGCTTTGTCGAAAGCTGTTTTTAGCTTTTTTCTTTACTAAATAATTCCATATATCTTGATTCATATATTTGATGTCTTCTGTGTGTGTGTAAAATGTAGAAAGTAGTTAAAAAAAAAAAAAAAACTGAATGAGAGGATGTGTCCAGACTTTTGACTCTTAGCGTAGGTTTATTATTTGTTGCGCTACAGCTCAAACGTCATTTCGAAACAGTCCCCGCTATAGTGCAAACAAAAGGTTCATGCACTTCAATGTAAAGTCAGTAACGATTAGAACGGTCCTTAATGACAGAGCTGGTCCTTCTTCAGAGCGATCCTCAGAAACACCCGAGTGACGGACGCGTCTTAAACCTTTGCTATACAGACAACAAGAGTCGACTTGCTGGTAGCGCGACCTCTGACCCCGCGCCCTTCACGCCGGCCGGGTTTGCGTGCGCCGGTGTGGGGGCGTCACGGAGCTGACAGTGTCACTCTGCATTAGCGCCGGGCTCTGCTGTGCCTCTCCTGAGAGCTACACTTACATCATAACCTACAGCGTAACAGCTCCCTTCAAAAAGAGACCTAGATACTGATCCATCCGCAGATTTCTGTTTGACGGGGCGAGAAAAGCAGCTCTGAGGTTCTACGAGATTTGGAAAGAAGCTATTCAGAAGGCTTCAGCGCCTGTTTAGAGGTGACAACGCTTTTACTTTGGCTTTTAATTCAGTGTAGACCAGAGCAGCTTGTGTTGTTCTTTTTATTTGTATTATTGTGTTGTGTTTTACAGATCCAGAAAACACACTTCTTCAATACATTATGAAGATGCGAGTCTCCCCGTTTTCAAATGGCCGTGATTGACGGGTGGATTAGCCAATCAGGGACAGGTATTGGGAATAATAAAGGAAAACAATCTCACAGGGGGCTGAAAAACATTTCTACAGAATTAATGAGTCTGTTAATCTGAGGTGAGATAATTCGATTTTATGTGTAAATCACAGGCGACCAATGAGCTCCTTCGTTTCACATACGTCACTGAAATAAACGGATCTGATTGGACGATCACGTTTGACCGGGCTTGAGACGCAACAGAGGACGTGGACCAGACTGACATCAATCTGTATAAAAATACTGAGAGATCAGTCAAGATTTGCAATAGTCTGTAAACACCTGGTCCAGCACTTCTTTCACCTGAGGATCTTTTAAATGTGACTTTTAACTATGTCCATCCATCTATCCATCCATTTTCTTACTCTTATCTGGGCCCAGGTGGCAGGGGCAGCAGTCTACGCAGGGACTCCCAGACTTCCCTCACCCCAGACACTTCCTCCCGCTCCTCCTCACCGTCTCTCTAAGGGAGGAAGCTCATCTAATCCGCCATCTTGTCCTCTCGCTCATTACCCAAAGCTCTTCACGCTCTTGTTTTCACCATTTCAATCAAAATACTTCCCGATTTGTGCCGGTTCCAAGCTCAAATAAATAAAAAGAGTCACGTGTGAGCCGTGCGAGCCGTACGAGCCGTGCGAGCCGATAAATAGGAATTAGGCATTGAATATAATGTTATTTTTCTGTAGAACATACCTCTTGAACTCGTGGGTGTGGGAGTATTTGAAAGCGAGGTTATGTAAGCGCCGTGACATACTGAGGTAATAAAGAGAAGAATGTTCAAATGGGCTGATGTTAAAATGAACCGTAGAACAGTAATTATTACATTAGATTTTTGTGTTTCCACTCACTTCCTGCTAAATGTAGAAGTAAAAATACTGAGCTCTTTAAACAAATATGTCCATATCTTTGTCTATTGAGCTGCAGGGCTTTGTGAACGTGAATAGAAGAATAAGGTTTCAGGTTTCTCCACCTGCAGAGCCTCACGGAGCTGTCACTGCTTTGCCTGGAATGTTCCACAGTATGGCATTAAATGTATCCAGTGCATATGTTCTATTACAGACGTTTATATTGTCCAAAAGAACATTAAAAAAACCTTCTTGCTTGGCCTGGTGGCGTCACCTGTTCCACGCAGATAGAGAGTGATGGAAGAATACTTTGAAAATGTATTTTAGTTACAGAATACTGAGTACTTGCCTTATAATGTATTTGGTAACGTATCCAGATACATGGTCCGATCAGAGTACCGCGTTCTGAATACTTTGAATACTTTTATATCGAGTAACGATGACGATAGGAGTAAAAACAGCGTCATGTTTGTTTCACCGTTTGTCATTACCCCGACCCCATCACTGACAGAAGGAAAAAATACATAAAATAACATAAAAAAATCCCACATGCCTCACCACAAAAGCTGTGGTTTCCATTTCTCTCATTGATTCTGTGCAGTTTGAAGCTTAAATTGTGTGATTAAGCGCTGCCATGAAATCCTTTGATTTGAGAAAAGTAATTGTACTCTGAATACCACCGAATGAAAGAGTAACTGTACTAGAAAACAGTTTCTCTAAATGAGTTTTCTGAATATGTGTTCAGTTACTTCCCAACAATGCAGACAGAAGTGTTTACTGTGGAACATATCCCATAAACATCTCCATGGAGACAAGCAGGAAGCAGATCCTCCAACCAGAAAAGTGACCGAGAGCAGGCCCGTCAACAGAAATTTGGGGGCCCGGGGCAAAAAACTAACATGAGCCCCCCTCTAATATAAATTAATAGGAAGAGGGTCCAATTCTGGGCCCGTCTGTCCCCCCCCCGTTGACTCCCCTGACAGAGCGCACCTTTAAGAAAAACATTTAAAGGGGAGTTAGTTTGGACACAAGGGTTACTCACATTTTTATTGTATTCTAAATATATTGAAGTCATTTGTGTGTTGATTTTTTCATACGTTTCACCTTGTCCATTGCGGTTTATAATATTTAAATGCATATTTTTGGATGATTACCTCAAACTTGTTTTATTAATGCCGTGTTCCTCCACTTTGCTTTATCCAAACAATTGTGAGATACGTCTTCTTTGTGATTAGCTGATTTTCTCCCCTTCCCCTCTTCTTCGAAAAGGAAATTATTTAATTAGCTTGCCCTTTCGCAGAGCTTAACCTTTGGAAATGTCAGGTGAGGGTTTTTAAAATAAGTGAGTGGTATTTTTGGAGCGTTTCTTCTCTTAAACTGCTTATGATGGTCTACAGAAGAGAGCTGGCAGTGATGAGGCTCAAACTCAGCACCGTCTGTCAGATTTTACAACGACGTCTTTGTCAGGCAGCGGTGAAGGGCAACAAGTACAAGTAGTAAAGTACTGTACTTAAGTAGAATTTTTAGGTATCTGCACTTTACTTAAATACATTTTACACTGGATACTTTTTACTTTACTACATTTGAGAGCAGTATCTGTACTTTCTACTCCACTCAAACTCTGTAAAGAAGTGGACTAAGTGAGTGTGACGTCACCCACAGCATTAGCAGGAGCGACCTCGGGGAAAGAAGGCGCCTGATTTGTCTGTTATTAATGTTCATATCTTGATTTACGGACACAATAGTGAAATAAAAACCCCAGGATCATGTAGAGGGTTAATACGAACATTTAAGACTAAAGTGACGAGTCTGACAGCAGCAGGTACAGAGAGAGGGCACAGTTTTTCAATAGAAAGTGAACTGGAGCCAGAGTCGATGGAGCTGGAAGCGCGCCAATGATCATTTCCTATTTAGAACACGGCGGCTAACAGGTTAGCTATGTCCATTTATATACACACAGTCTGTGACTCCACTCCATTTTTGAACTGGTCTGAAAACTAAAAAAAGTACTTTTCAAATGATTTGAGGGGTTATTTTTACCACGTTCGTGGAAACATCCTGACTAAAGTTTTCGAGTTCAAGCTTCGGCTTCGAGCAAAACAAAAATAAATACACAAAATTCCTGAGAAAATGAAGAAATTGATTGTTTGCACATTGTTACTGTGACCAAAATGCGTGTCATTTTAAATCAGTATCGCTGCATTTAACACTGTAACAAATGAACACTCGTGTGAAATACTTTTTTTTAAACTCTTAAGTTCATTTCGGTTTTCATTTTCATTTTCATTTATTTATTTATCATGGGCACATGTATCTAGGACACTTAATGCACATTTCACATTTTTTTTCTTCTTTAAGCTCGAAAAGGAAGAAGAAAGAAGAAGAAAACTTATTAAATCCCACCCCTATCCTCCATTACATTACATGAGTATCACATGAAAAAATCTATTTGTGTATCTGTACTTTTATTTGAGTAACAAAATTGAGTACTTCACCCATTACTGTTGTCAGGTGATGCGTGAGTCGTCCATTTTTATTTAATGATTTGATTTTTTTGAAGAAATATGAACTCAGACCTAAAATTGGACCTTCACTTTTCTATTCCCGCGGTGACAGGTTTTTTGTTCCGTAGACCCGATCCGTCCCCGTCCATCTCCTCCGCGCTTCCTCCACCTCTGCTGTCAACACCGGGAGCCGTCTTTAGTGATCATCAGCCTCCGCGTCAGATAAACGAGCGGGTTCATCGCGGGTTTATTGCGGGTGCAGAGGCAGCGCCACCACTGGTCACTTTAGATTGAAATAAATAAGCCATTCTGTGAGGACACGTGAACACGCGGAGTGAATGTGCTTTCTGTCGCCGGGGATCGGATCGGGCTGGTGACACATCTGGCGCACTTCACCTCTTCAGAACAAAAAAAAAAAAAAAAAAAAACAGAAATGTGAAAGTTTAATGACACTAAGAGGAATACGGTGTTCAGGAAAAGTAATAGGGGGAAGTGAGCGCTTGTCAGGACAAAATGCCACCAGCAAATGCGATGATTTTAGCCAAACAGATAAACGCTTTCAATTCACGTTGAACCAAATGACCTGGCCACGTGAAGGGGCTTGTGGGTAAAGTGGTTACGGTGGACTCGTATGTAAGGAAAGTGAATATTATCAGGTGTATTCTCCACTTCCACATACAGAGGCATCGGTAAATAATGCACTGTGCATCTGCAGCGTGGCTCCATGTTTAATTCACCGCAGAGAGACGCCGCTGCCATTCACTGGGAGCAGGACCAGCCTCGACGACGAGCTGTCACTTCCACTCACATTTAAAATCAATGTTTATTATTGTGTGAGCTCATTAGTAACAAGCGGAGGAAGTCTTCATGTTAAGATTTTCTTAAAAGACCCATATTACACCATTTTCTGATCTGGTTTATAATGTTTCCTCGTCACAAACAGACCTGGAGTTGTGTTTTGTTTCGTTCGCACATGTTTAACACTCAAACCCTGCAGATTTAGGCGGAGTTCTTCTCTCAAACTGAAAAACACTCTGTTCCACCTTGTGATGTCATGCGGTGATACGACACCACTGTGTTTTTAAACTCCACACAACTTCACTAGAATCATTTCAGCCGTGGAATTCCCAATCTCTACTGAACTAAAGGTAAAAGGAGCTGTTAACTTGGAAACTGCCGCTTCATGACATCACAAGGTGGAACAGAGCGTTTTGAGCTTTGGAGATGTAGACAGACTAATAATAAAGTGTTACTCAGACATGTGTGAATGAAACAAAACACAACTCCAGGTCTGTTTTTTGAGGAGAAACATTACAACAGCTTAACGCTCACAAGAGTCAGTTTTGCGTAATATACGACTTGAGGTTCTGCAAAACAGTTGCTTAGAGACCACACACTTTTTTGCTTTTTTTTTTTTTTTTTTTTTAAATTCTGTGTAGACCAGATCTCGTGTTGTTCTTATTAGCCATAATATTCTACTGCAATAGTTTCCATTTTTATTCTTGTGTCATCTGGTACGTACATCTCGTCTGTCACCTGAGGATGTTTTAAATGCTCCTTTGAACTGTGAGTTTTAAAATGTTTTGTTTTCACCATTTCAATTAAAAAAATACTTCCCATTTGTGCCAGTTCCAAGCTCGAATAAATCAGAGCGTTGTCACAGGGAGGGCGTCTGTCGTAAAGAGCTGTAAAATAAATACGCATGGGAGAAATGCAGAGAGGAAAGAACGGACGCCATGTTTAATATTTGAACTGTATTTCTATTTATTTTCTGTATTTCTCCTTCACCTCAGACACAGGACTCAAAGCTCATGATTTATTTGGTGTTGTTGAGCCATGTAAGCGCATAAACAGGGGTTAGGCATTGGATGTACTGTTATTTTTTCTGTAGAACAAACAACAAAAACTAAAAATAGTTGAGTGGCTTTGACCAAGGAGTTCCATTTTATTTATTTTTTTTATATTTTTGTGGTAGCTTTTGACATAGGCGCAAGGCAAAACGTAAATAACCACGTGCGCGTGTTTGGAACGGAGTTTTTAAAGTCACTTTCCATGGATGATTTGGGTAGAAACTGCGGCTAAAACGCTGGATTTTGACGATTTTGAGAAGGTTTGAGTGTGTTCCTCCACAATAACGCGTCCTTCCAGAGGCCCCCGTTGCGTCGTACGGTTTGGACGTTTTTCCTAATATAATTATAGCTGTGACTGCAGAAGCCGCCTGAGCTCCGCGCTCCTCAGACTCCGGCGCAGTGACAGCTCCCTATGACAATATGGAAATGCGCGTGAGGGAAAAGCGCATTTACATTACACTCCATATTCCAAGGTGATGTTCGCGGGTGATTTGTATTAGAAAAATGCTTGGATCTCATTGTCTTGCAGGTGCGCCTCCCGGTCCCGGCCTTGTCAAGATCTTGTCAGTAGCGAATGAGAAAACCTGCGGTGGGAGAATGGGCTCGGTCTGTGGCGAAACGCTCAGATTTCAGCTCGCACGGCTAAACGGCACTATTAGGCATTCCACTAAGTATTGCATTATCTTAATTGGGGGTTTTATTTGTCAAATGAATGCACAGAAAAAGCTGACGTGACATAACGCCGCAAATCCCATTCTGTATTGATTGACGGGGGGAGATTCAGCCCGGGCGCGCGACGGCTTCCTGCACTATCAGAGCACACCGCCGGCCCATTTGCATCGGAAAGTGAGGCCATTTTACTGGGAGTAATTAGTTAAGCTCCCCTGACTTTGGAAATTTAATTGCAGGTAGAGCAGAACTGGCGAACAATGGACCAGCTCAAGCATCGCATAGAGAGAAAAAGAGAGAGAGAGCGAGGGGAAACAAACAGCCGGAGTCACAGTGTACGAGCTGGTGACATTCGCGGGCTAAAACAGGAGCGGGTCTGCTGATTCTTTGATCCGTTTTAGACATGCAATATTCATCTGGCGAGCTGCTAAATGTTTGATTCTAACTGCGGAGATGTGCGGCGCATTATAGAGAACGAGGCTCTGTTTACCGTTAATCGTGCGCTGTTGACTTAAAGCTGGATCTTTGGGGTTTGTGACCTTGGAGCCTGCCACGCTAACACTGTATGTCACCAGTCAAAGTGAAAGACATTAGCTTAATGGCATGCGGCTAAATATCCATTACGCTGATGTAGGCTCCAAGGTAAATGTTTGTCTCGATAGCAGTGTTTGAAAGAGGCGCGTGAAAAGGGACGGTTACGATATCGTTTCACGTCAAATCCGTCTCAATCCGAAGCAGGATGCGCTGGGTGAACTTTGGAGGGTCCGACGCCCGTTCGTCTACACGGAGATGTTCCGCGGTCACTTTTATAAAGCTTTACATTAAGAAACCGCTCACCCATTCATACGCCAGCGGACGCAGACACTGGGGGCGAGGCGGGTTAAGCGTCTCGCCCAAGGACACGTCGAAACCTTTCATCTGTGGGAGCTGGAATCGCTTCGCCGACCTGTGGGTCAGTGGATCTGAGCTCTACCAACGGTGTTTATGTCGAGAGCGGGATTCGAACCTCAAACCTTCGGCTCAGTGGACAAACACTCTACCAACTGAGCCGCTGTCGCCCCCAGCGGATCGTTAAACGTATTTATCTCCGTGAAAACCAGCAGGTGACGCCACAGCCAATTACAGGTCAGATCTGTGGAGAGGCGTCGCCGCTCATAATAAGAATCCATGTTTTCAGTTTGTCCCAATATAGATCAATTTAATGTCACACAGTGCAATATTTTAAGCAAAAACAGTATCGCCATGGAGACAAGCCGGTGTCGGACCAACAGAAGAAAAGTTACATAGTCCAGCTTTAAGTGTTTAAGGAAACTGTAGCCGAAAAAAAGTATAAATCAAGTGTTAAGTAGGACTATAACCAGGTCTACAAGTGGTCCAACCCGGGGTCAAACGTGACAAAGGTATATTTCAGCGAGTGATTCACCAATCCAGCTCTTTCAGTCCCGATACCGATACTTTAAGTATGTGCAGATACCCAATATCAACCGATACCAGTGTAGAGACTGAAACAGCATTAATGTCCTTAAAACCAAACCTGATCCAAACGTGTTAGAGGTGTTCTTCAAGTATGGAACAGTTGTGTAGATAAAAATTCAAACATTATGAGACTTTCTGGACCAAATACGACCAGGAAATAGTCTTATTATTAACTCATGTCCAACCACGATATCAACTGAACCGATATTTGGAAAATCAGAATCCAACTGTAACAAACAGCACTTTACCCCCTTCACTAAACGCACTTTAAATTGCACTTACACTTTAATAGCACACGGCACTTTAACAAATGAGAATTGCACACAAAGGATTTTAAAATGTTCATTTAACTTGTCTGTCCTTTTACCCCAACTTTAGATTTTGAGGCACAGTGGCACTTTAACTGAAGCTGCGTGTCCTGGAGGGAAAAGACGACAAATTTAAAGTTAACATCTAATAATTAAATTGGATATGTGCAGTGTTACAGTGCAATACTTGTTTAAGGATGTTTTTAAGTGTTTGCGTTTGGTGTAATTTGTTTTTTAGTGAATGGTGTTTTAAGAATGTTTAATTTACCTCCTGTGTCTTTGTGTCCAGGTGTCAGAGGTCCCCGGTGAAACGAGTTCCCTTAAAAAGGTTCCGGGGCAGGACCAAGGCAGGGGACGTGCAGGGGAGGCATGTCGGGCATTTTTATGGGTTTTAAGTATATTTGGTGTTTGTTTTTAGGGTTTATGTATAAATATATATGTATAAAGTTAATTTGGTTTATGGGTTTATTTGGTTTTATGGAGGTTTAAGAGTTTTAAAGAGCTAATGTTATTTTTAAACACCCCTTTTAAGTAACTCTAGTTTTATCCAGTTAGTGGGACGGTATAAAAGGCGCCGAGACCAACACGCCACGTTCTGCTGCTGGAGGAGACGCTGCTCCTCAAACCTCACCATCGCACAATGCACTTTGGTAAACATTTGGAAAAAAGAAATACAAATTGTGGACCACGCCCGTGCTGCTGTCTTCTGTCTCTCATCCTACCGCTAAAGCCCAGCCTACGTTACACCAACCCAGCACATTTTTCAGTATCGGCGCCGATATCTGATACCAGTATCGAATCGGTGCATCCCCAATTTCAGCCGTAAGTAAACTGCATCCACGAGACTCCTGACCGCCACCTGCCCGCAGCATCGGGCCAGAAGAAGTCATTAAGC
Source organism: Periophthalmodon schlosseri (assembly GCA_000787095.1). NCBI lineage: Eukaryota > Metazoa > Chordata > Actinopteri > Gobiiformes > Gobiidae > Periophthalmodon > Periophthalmodon schlosseri. The sequence goes on from KN484875.1 coordinate 23,496, forward strand.
AACACGCTATTGGCCAAAAATAGACCATGTGATCCAGCTGAACTACCAATTATGAAAGTGGACCGTGGCGCCATCTCGCCGTGAGTCAAGTCAACGTACTTTAAAACGGCTCGTCCCGGCCCCGAGACAGGCGCTTCTATTCATAATTTACGACACATGCTTTTCCCCCTTTACAAAGCCTCTAGATCTTCAAACGCAGTAATAAGCAAAGAATCAAAGACACGGGGCTCGTACGGAACACGGCCGATTATTTCAGAGGATCACAGACTGTTCTGCCTCACCTTCCCATTAGCCACCAGTTTGTTTTCCTCTCAATTAGACACGCAGCCCGAGCAGCACTGGAACAGCGGATCCGCGGGGGAGGAGCTGGCGTCGAGCTGATGTTGTGGCGCCGGTGGAGTGTGGACGGTTGCTTTGGAGATACGTTCTGTCTCGTAAGTTCATCCCTCCCAAAAAAAAACTCCAACCTTTGTCAGTCAATTACAAACGGTGAGTTATGTATGAATTCAAGAGCCTACGGTGAAGCCTGAAGCGACGCCATTTTCCCTTTACAACTCGAGAAAATATTAAACTTCGCCAAACCAAAGCCATGAAAGACGTTTCTTACGCCGGATCATCAGAATGCAGCTCAAATTGATACTTTGCAGTGACGTCATACTGCGGGTGTTCTGCACGTGTTTCTGTGGTGGAATGTTCCGCGGTTACCATGGTGACACAATGCACACATTAGCAAACACTGCCGAAAACGAAACAAAAACGAGTTAAGATCGTCTGAAAACTCAAGAAAAAAAATGCAAAATGGATTTAAACAGCACATTTTCAGGAGTCTGATCAATCCGAGTGTTCACGGTTTGATTTTTAACAAAAAGGTGAGAGTGACTAACTGAAAAACTGTTGGCTAATGCTAGCTATCTTGAGACTAATGTTATTGGAGCAGGTGGACACTAGGTCTTAAAGGTGCACTGGATTTGGTGGAGGTTCTGCCTTCTGTAACACGTGTTTGGCTCATTACGGTGTAAGAATATTGTAACGGGCGGTAAATACTGTGGGCTGAAGGAACGACTGGTGCTGGAGGCAGGGACCAGTGAATAAAGACCAGAGAACAGAACACTGACTTATCATGGAAGTGTATTATACAGAATAAAGTTAATTAAATGAACCCAAATATTTACAGACGCTGCAGCTCAAAATACCCGTAAACCAAAAGTAAACCAACGTTATCAGCTGAACGACAGTTTAATGTGGCCAAAAAACACAACCCAGAGTCCAGCTCCCGCAGTTTGATTCAACAACAAGACAATCTATGTATCAATCTAATGTTATAAAAACAGTTATAACATTATAATAGGCGCCCAATAAACAAAGGAGCTACGGCTAAGCTAGCGTTAGCACACCAGAAACATTACAAAAGTATTCCAAAAGCACAGAGAATACGTAAACAACCAATTTGAGCGTATGTTAGCATGCTAACATCAACATGCGAGTTAGCATTAGCTTAATCAAATATAACCTTGGCTTTTTTTTTTTTTTTTTTAACATTGTGCTTTTTTTTATTACAGTTTTGTTCTTTTTTTTTTTTT
>JACM01056320.1:0-47070 GCA_000787095.1 Periophthalmodon schlosseri
TACTTTGTGTTACTTCTTATGGCCTTAAATCTGTTGTACTGTACCTTGTCTGCTGTACTGTACTTTGTGTTACTTCTTATGGCCTTAGTATACGCACTGTATAAAACATAAACTGGGTCAGCAAAAACAAAATGGATTTTTATGAATTATTTATCTGCACTAAAGTTGAACAGTATTTCATTATGTAACACTGACAAGGTCTTTGTAGGTCTTTGATCAGAAACAGCCCTGGTCCACCTCAGACGCCCTGCGGTGGGATCTTCTCTGATTCTGACAGAGGGCAGGAAGGCTCAGGGCTAAACCAAAAAACAGATGCTTTGAAAAGCTCTAACTGGGAGGTAGGAAGCGGACAGGGGCAATGCTAATGCTAACAAGGCTAGCGTCAAAATAACAAGTGCCTCTGTGATCGGATTATGTAACAGAAGTTTGAAGGTACAAACATTTCAAAGTTTCTGGAAATTTGATTATTATGACTGACACCCACGGATTCCCTTTTGTAAAATAGCGCCAAAACCAGCCCATAAAGAATTCATTTTACAGTATATTACACCCTCTCGAATTATCTTGTATCGTGTTTAAATATAAATCTCTTTCGCTCATTGCTTTGGCTGCAGCGACCTGGGCCGCCCCCCGTGTCTTTGATAACGGAGAAAAAAACAAGATAAATTGTTGAGACTGAAGCAGACGGCGGTCACACGAGAAAAAACACCTCAGTGACAGTTAAAGGGTTAGGGAGAGGAGAGAGGGGAGAGGAGACAGGGGAGAGGAGAGAGGGGAGAGGAGACAGGGGAGAGGAGAGAGGGGAGAGGAGACAGGGGAGAGGAGAGAGGGAAGACGACGCGGAGAAGAAAAGGGAAGGCTTTTCACGTGGCTCATCAAAAGAGGGAAAATACAGCCTGTGAAATGGGGAATGGAAACAGAGCCACATGTGCAGCGTACATTTAAACGCTCGGAAAAGTCGGAGCAGTTAATGTATTTACCCTGTGCTCGTATTATTCCAATACAAAAAAGTCGTTATTTCAGTTTCAGGAGGGGGTGGGTGATGTGCCAGAAATCAATTACACAATTTTCTTATTTGATCACGATTAGAGATAGGCCAACTTTTTAGCGTATCGGCTGTCGGCCTTTAACCTCCAGCTCAGGACGATATTTTGTTTTGGTCAATCTGCTGCCCGAAAAATACATTTTAATACAAAGAGAAAACTGCACAAAATGTGACTACGCAGCTCTCACTCTCTCATTGACCTTTAGAATCAGGTCAGTGAGAGCTGTGACTAAACCACGTTTTCTTTGTGGTGGCACTTCCGGTTAATCTCATTCATTTCAATGGAGAATTTGGGAAACGTTTTGTTGCTAAAATCTGATATAAAGTAGGTTCATTTGTGTTAAATGCTCAATGTTCATGTGACCAACAAGTCAACATACATACGCCCATACAAAATAATACAACCAGAAAGACGATGGCAGCGCCTACACCAACTGCCGGAATAAGGTGAATAGGTTTTGTGGTGAAAAGGGCTGTGGGTGAATTTGTAGTAAATTTAAATTACATAGTTTGAGGAAAATAATTAAAATCGGCCCAACTTATCGGCAGAGCTTATCAGCCATCGGTTGCTGTGTACTCCATGATTCATAGTTAGTATCTATTGACCTTTTGAAGTAACTAAAGCATCCTCTAATAATCACTGCACCGTGATTGGTCAAATCTACCTGTCACTCACCAATAGGGGAAGAGGGTGGAGAAAACTGTCTGTGTTTGAGAAGCTGCAAAAAATAGAGAAGCTTGGAATGTTGTTATGACCTTAGACTGTATATATAAATGGACATAGCTAACCTACTAGCCTCAGCACTTAGCCTTAGCCTGGGCGCGCTTCCGGCTCCATCAACTCTGGCGCCAATTCGCTTTCTATTGAAAAGCTGTGGCCCCTCTCTCTGTAACTGCTGCTGTCAGACTCGTCTTTTTGGTATTAAAATGTTCATATTAACCCGCTCTACATGATCCTGGGGTTTTTATTTCGCTATTGCGTCTGTAAATCAAGACATGAACATTAATAACAGACAAATCAGGCGACTTCTTTCCCCGAGGTCGCTCCCGCTAACCTTAGCAACAGGTTTGATTGACAGCGTTGCTAAGCGCCCGTTCTCTGCTAAACCAGCGGTGCGGAGGGGAAGGGGCGTTACCTTCAACAGCCTCGCTCTGGATTGGCTCTTTGGTTGCTCTGATACTCGTGGTCGAAATTCCAAATATGGAACTTGGCTCCAAATTCACCGCTATAACTGCTCCGGCCTCGATGAGCCTCATTTGACTGGAGCCGAACGCTGTGGGTGATGTCACAGTCTTTATACAGTCTGTGGTTATGGCCAAAATAGCATATCGCCACAGATCAGATCGCTATACGTCAAATTGTTTCCCACCGTTAATTTATTCCCACATCAACGCAAAAGTGAGAATTTTGACAACAAGTTAACGAGATATTAAAAACTACACATCCAGTTACAGCAGCAGATGCACAGAAGGTCTAATTCGCCATTTTCTATTTACTGTCCTCTGCAACAAATCCCTACTTGAACCGACAATATCGAAATGAAAAGAGCCGAGCCAAGGTCAGATTCAATGACATATCCATGTTTAAAAAGATTGGCTGGGCGGAGAGCAGGGAGCGGAGACGCGGCGACTGACCGGGCGCGTGACCAAACACGCATCTAGAACCAGTTTGCGCTTCGCTTCAGGTTTGATTTGAATGAGGGAAAATAAACGTCCCGGTATAGGGCAAAGGAACATTTCAATGCCGTTATAGCAGCAAAGCGCACAGTTTATCCCCGAGAAGAAAAAAAATGATTTGATGTTATCGGCTGGGGGGGGGGGGGGGGGGGGGGAAAGGGGGCGGGGCAGGCTTATTTGATGTTATCGGCTGGCGGTTGTGAGAGGCGGAGATAAGGGAGCCTCGGGGAGAGAAATTGGCTGGTGATCTCAGACGGCGGACCCGGCATCCCGCGCGGGCCACTGGATCACACCAGAGGAGGCTATTCTTCCCCGGATATGCTTTAAAACCCCAATAGTGTGCGCTTGTGATTGTGCACATTGGCGCGTGTGTGTCAATTTGCAACGGATACAGATCGATATGTGTGTATATGTGTGTGTGTGTGTGTGTGTGTGTGTGTGTGCGCGCGGCTCGGGTCTGGCGTGAAAACTCTTTGCAGTCGGAGGCAGCGCAGCCGTGAGTGAAACCCCATTATCAGAGTGGAGCGGGGCCGTCTTTCTCCAGACTGCTCAACCATAATGAGCAGCTCACAGCAGCCAACTTGTCTTCCCAAATAAATCAGTCAGCCTCACATACCTGTACCCCCCTCGCCGACACGCGCACACACACACACACACACACACACACACACACACACACACACACACACACGCACACACATATATCTCTATTAGACCTGTTCTCCAGCCACACCTGTCTCCATTATGGCCTGATAGCTCATAGCTCAGTGACTATAAAGGACACTGCACAAAAGCACGGATGCAACGTTATTTTCACCGATGCTGGTATTGAATATCGGGATCGGGCGTCGGTTCCGTAATATCGGTTAAGCTGATATCCTGATTGGGCTTTTAATCGGATGTAATCGGACTATTAACAGGCTGGTTTTGGCCTAGAAGGTCTTATAATTTTTTTTACTTTTATTCACATGAGGCTGTTAAAAACACTTGAAAGATAAATAAGTTGCATAACACAATTGGATCTCTTGTGTAATAAGGAAATAAGTGTAATTTTCCATCCCTACACTGGTGTCTGTTAATTGTAGTGTTGTTGTTATTGTTGTTTCTTTGAATAAGAACAGATACAACAAACACAGACTAACAATTCAGTAACACGATGCGGGTATCACAGTGTTTACAGCGTTGGCTAATTCGCAAAACCAACATATTGGGTATCGGCAGATGCTATCGGACCTGAAAAACCTGGATCGGTGCATCCAGACACAAAAGATGATACAGAAATCAGAACATTTCATATTAGTCTGCTATGGTCTGCTAACAAGACAGAAGGTAAAACGTTTTTAGGTAGAAAGACGTAGAAATTCAGCCTGATTATATTAGAAGCCCGACAATAATATATAGTATAGGCACTATTTTGATATTTATGATAATGTTTCATAGTCCATATAATCACTCAGGGCAGTTACAACAGTGATACGAAGACTGGAAGAATACTTTGAAAATGTATTTAGTTACAGAATACTGAATACCTGCATTAAAATGTATTTTGTAAAGTATTCTGATACTTGGCATTCTGAATACTTCAAATACTTTTACGTCGAGTCGCATTTAAATTATTAGTGCAAAAACGCGGCATAGGATTAAAAACAGCTTTATATTTGTTTCACTGTTTGTTATGCGGTTCCTATCACGAATTTGAAATGGAAAAACCTCACATGCCTCACCACAAGAGTAGAGTTTAGTCTAGTCTACTTTTCTCACTGATTATGTGCAGTTTGAAGCCTAATGATCAAATACCGCAATGTTTTCCTTTGAGTTTAGAAAAGTAACTGTGTTCTGAAACTACCAAATGAAAAAGTAACTGTACCAGAATACAGTTACTCAAAATTATTAGTCCGAATACGTATTCTCGGTACGTGCGTTCAGTTACTTCCCAACGCTGCAAATCAAAGTATTAAATGTGATATGTGACTGTCTATAAAAGTGGTCAATATAACAAATCATCTATTATTGATTTGAAGATATGGAACATTTGAATATTTGGGAATAGTCTTGCACACGCACGCCACCAAAACTAGTACTAAAGTGCAAGTAAACCCCAAACTAAACCAGAGTGAGACTAAACCAGGGCTAGAACAGGTCCAAACAAAGTCTACATCAGTAGTAAACAGAGCTGAAACCAGGAACTATGGGTTTTCAACTATAATCATGAAGAATAACACTGATCCACGCTCGTGCTGCGTTGGACGGGAAAGTCTGTTTGTGTTTTCGCGTGTGCTCGGCTCCACATGTTCCATCCCCTCACTCACCATTACAGGTTTTCCCATTATGTATGGCACAGACCCAGTCGTGGCATTCGCAGAGAGGCCCATAAAACTTTCCTGGATCCGTGGCCTGGCAGACGCAGATGCCACAGTCACATGACCCTCTCCCGCTGCACAGTTTACCGTCGGGCGTGCGGCAGCGGCGACTGGACGCTTCTGAGGACAGCCTGCACACGCCTCCTCCCACCTGGCTGGAGACACACAGGGGTCAGGGGTTTACGGCCGCTGAGGTGAGAGGTCAGAGGTCAACTGTGGGCTGGGTGGAAAGAATCTCTTCAGTAGTTCTAAAATATGAAGTGGATACTACTACCATTACTACAATACTGCGATGATAAGCAATGTTTTATGATATAACGTGATGATTTCAAATATTAGGTCTAAACCAGGTCTTAGCACGACCTCGATCAGAACTAAAAAAAACAAAAACTCAAAACTAGCAGCAACCTTTGAGGCTATGGATCCACTGATATAATATGTAATATCTTAAACTCAATTACGCACATATGTTACAATGGGAACTCTGACTAACCACACTGACTGAAATAGTACTTAATAGAATTTTAAATGTGTTTTGAGGGGGAATTGAAGGCAGCACATGGTGAAAACATGAGACGCCATGGAAACACAACACGATTTTTAGCGAGGATTAAGCAAACTAATGCAATAGCACTAAATGCTCTCTGCAGAGGACGTGGCAAACCTCGATTTTTACTTGATGTCGTTTCTCACACAGCTTTGTTTTATTTGGATTCTTCTTCACATTCTTTGACTGTTCAAACCTTTTTGGGATTCAGACCAGCTGCTCCTTTTAAGCAGTAGACATAAACAATGACAGGAATATGTTTTCCTGTCACTCCCATTAAAAAGACAATATTCAGTGTGTTATAGAAAATCACTCTACCTGTCGGTTTACGTGTGATATACTGTCAGACACAAACACACTGGCTGTTTATGCAGCTAAAACCTGAATCAGTCTTTCTGAAGATGAGAGACAGGCCACAATGTTTAAATCCAGGCTCAAAACGGTTCTGTTTATCTGTGCATATGACTGAAAGGGTTTTATTCTGCACTCTTCTATTTTAATGTTAATTTTGTGATGATTATTTGTGATTATTTAGGTTTTGATTTGTCGTATTGTGATTTTAATGTCTCTTATTCTGTAAAACACTTTGAATTACTTTGTTTACCAATTGTGCTGTCCAAATAAACCTGCCTTGCCTTTGTTATTTCAGTGAAGCTTGTGGTGAGCTGACAAAACATCTTGATTGACACAAACTGTACCTGACAGCGACATGACAACAGGTGCACCTGCATCACATGACGACAGTGTTGCATTTTATACATTTCTGAGATAATGGCTATTTGACATTTAAAACGTATTCGTGTTTCTCTGTAGCTCTACGTTCACAGTGAGATGTTATTTATATAAAGCCAAATGCTCTTAAAACCAGTCTGATCGATCTGAGTTTGAGATCCCCTTCTGTGGGAGAGGGATTAGATTATTGGGCTTTTAATTTTTAAAGTACAAAATGTAAACACATGTGGCTGTTGACCAAAAGACATTTATCTCACGCACAATAACTCCACCGTATGCTATGAGCTCACACAGTTTCTCACACTTAGCTCTGTGAATGTTATCTTTGTCAGCAAAACTCTATGCTTCAGCCTCGCTTCTGAGTCTCACTGCTCACCCGGAACACAGTGGAAATACACAAACTAGACCAAAACTCACCTCACCGATTGTAGCAGAGTGTCCTCCACAGTACAGAGCAGGATCACAAGTAACGGCACTAGCATGGACTGCACCAAAGCCCCTGAGTGCATGTTTAAATCCCAACAGTAACTCCGGCAAAGTAGCTTGAAGGAATTTCCCTCTCCTAAAACAGACAGCAGGCAGGGAGAGAGTGAGGAGGGAAAAGGAGAAGAAAAGCAGCAGGCTGGCCTGAGCTGGCCCAGTCTCTTCAGAGGCCAATAGTCCTCTCCATACAAGTGCCTTTGATTACTTCAGTCGCAGGCAGTCCGGGGCAAAAAGAACAGTTTGCATGGATTTTTTTCATATGTAATTAGAAGCAGATTTTATTTCCCACCCATTTCCTCTCTTCCAGATGTTTTTTATGTCTTGCAGGTGTGCTGGTCTCATACTGTAGCCTATGAGTCGCCTAACATAACGATTATTGGTTCAATCAAAACTCACATCAGGGCTTATCGGGGCTAAAACCCCTGAGTGGAACAGCCAGGTGGTAGCTGAAGGAGCCACTGGCCCATATAGTCAGCCACACTTCTGTCAGGCTGCCCCGGAGCAGCTAGGCCTGAGCAGTAGAAGTAAAATACCGCAAAAGTACACGATGTAACCGAATTATGAAAATGAAAGGCCATGTGATTGCGGCATGCAACATTGGAACATTAAAAACAGAGCAACTATTGAGAAGATGAAACACTCGTAGCCTATCTGCCTGGCACTTAATGGTCCTATATTACGCAAAATTGACTCTTGTGACCTTTAAGCCGAGTTTTAATGTTGTTACCTCCTCAAAAACAGACCTGGAGTTGTGTTTTGTTTCATTCACACATGTTTGAGTAACTATTTAATATTAGTCTACATCTCCAACGCTTAAAATGTTCAGTTCCACCTCGTGATGTTACATTTTGTTCAGTAGAGATCGGGAATTCCGGGGCTGAAATCCTCCAAATGATTCTAGTGAAGGTGTATCCGGTTTAAAAACACAGTGGAGCACTTCCTGTATTACCACATGACATCACAAGGTGGAACAGAGTGGTTTCAGTTTAAGAGAAAAACTGAGCCTAAATACGCAGGGTTTGTGTGTTAAACATGTGTGAATGAAACAAAACACAACTCCAGGTCTGTTTGTGATGAGGAAACAACATTATAACATAGGTCAGAAATAGCGTAATATGGGCCCTTTAATGGAAGAGTAGAACGTTTGTGCCCGTCGTGTGGACTCTCAGTCGGTTTGGTCTGCACCCGGGTCTGCCAACAGTGAAGACTATAGGGCTACTTACTCCAATCAAGCAGAAACTTCAGATAGGAACTGGTTGCGGATGGCCTACTTGATAACGCTTCCATGATTTATCTGCTGTAGAGTGGAGTCATGAGTCTGCAACTTTCCCAACTTTCCGGAGTTCCCGTCGTTCTCTGCAGCGCAAGTGGCCGCCCAACCTGTGAAGTTTTTTAAAGTTTTGAAACTACTTTGTCACACCTCCACGTTTTCTTTCTTTCTTTATTCTTTATTTGTCAGGGACCATGTACAAATTCATTAATCTTACAAAAGAAAAGATGATTTGTACCAGATTTAACTACTGCTACGTTCCATGTGCAGGTCCCAGGGCAGGTGAACACACATTAAAATACACATTTCATTACAATTACATCATAAGACTAACAGTTCATTAACATTAGCAGTAAAATACCATAAAATGTCCAATACATGATGTTTCCTTTAGTCCAAACCAATATAAAAAATCATTATGTGCAGGTTTTTGCAGTGAAACAGAACAGTATAAATTAACCAGACTAATGTGGACATATTTGATTATCTAAAATGTACTTTTTCAAATTTCTAGTAAAATTATTCAAATCTACAGACAGTTTCAGTCTGGAAGCTGATTCCACTGTCTGATGGTTTGAAAAATGGTTTGAAAAGAAAAGGCTGAGCAAAGGCCGAGGATCTTTTTGGAACTATGCAATTTCGGAACAAAGTTTAATAAATGTTTTCAGTGTAGGTGTAGCTGCATTATTAATAATTTTGAATACATTTCTTAGATTTGAACGCAAAATTAAATTGTCGAAACTGAACTTTTCGTTTTGTTTTTTTTATTTCAAATATACAATAATATAAACAAGAAAAGCAAGAGGCTTAAGCATTTACATTTACATTCACAGGGCATGTGCAATAATAATAATACTGTATTAAACAAACGTAGAAAAATAAATACAATAGTACATTTTATATTTCAAATTCTGTACATAGTGCTTTTGTTTTCAAGGCTTTTGGGTTAGTGCAATAGTTTAGAGAATTTATACAAGAGGATGAAGTTGGGTTTCCGGCTAGAAAATTTACAACAATGAATATGATATTTTGATAATATTAGGATTCGATTCAAGACATATGTGAACATTTTGTGTTTACTTAGGACATTACAGTGGCGATAACGAAGGGTTCTGCCTCCGCCAAACTAAGTAGTCCCGTTACTCTATTGAATCACGCCATTAATGACAACGCCCGGTGCCGTGTAACATCCCTTTAAGCAATTTCCCGGAACATTAAAAAAGAGCAGATCCCGCGTCTTGACCTCTGGAGCCGCCCTCACCGTCACCATGGTAACGGCGCGCTCCCCTGCACGCGGAGCCGTTGATGTGATTGCCACCTGCGCGCGCCCGCACCCCCCTCTCTCTCTTCCCTCTCTCTCTCTCTCTCTCTCCACAGCGCCTTTGCAAACCCGACACCGGAAAACAGCTGATGTTATGGGCAAGAAAAAGCAGGATCGGTAAAGAACACCCGACTATCGTAAGTGCCGCGCGTGTTTCTACCGTTTATCGTTTCGCCGATGGTTTCACGAGGACGTCTGGCGCTTAAAGGGATGCAGCAGGTGACGCTCGGTGCCGCTGCTACATTCGCTGTTTCTCCAGGAAGTGATGCGTTTTCGTCCTTTGGAGCAGGCCTTGGTTACGTTTCGTGATGTTGTTGCTACTCTGCGGCGTGACTCGCGTCTCAAAGACCGCGTTAGGTGACAATGAGAGGCACAGATGCTCGTGAAAAAAGGATATCTCTTCTGTCTCTCGTGTTTAGCTTCGTTTTTAGCCGTTGTAGCATCTTAGCTCGTAGCCGTTTCCATAGTAACCTGGCTCCCTTCATCAGGCTCGGGCCTACAAGTCTTAAATAACGTGTAGAGGAGCATAAATGAGGTTTATCAAGTGTGTATGGTCCATTTTCATGCTGTTATCTTAAATATTGAAGCAGGAGAAGTTGACAGAACATCAGCCTTTACCTTCCGTCTTCATCACAAACAGAAATCCCCGTGTGATTATTTTACGGTCACAAAAGCAGCTTTGATTTACTGATTTGTACTTCTTATGCCAACAGTGTGTGTGTGTGTGTAAATGTAATTAATGAATAAGCACGTTTCAAATGGCAATATTAAACCTATTGTAGATATAATAATTAATTATGGGGCTATGGAAGTACAATAAAAATGAAGTGTCAAAGCAGTGCCCAGTATTACATTGTCAATAATTCAAAAAGCAGTTTATCATGGTAGCAAGTGTAATTTAAGTCATTTTGCTGAGCCAAGCTGCTACCAACTTCTATGCTAAACTTTATGTTAAGAGGTGTATTCTTTCTGCACCATGCATAGACCAACAGTTACTATTAACCTGCCCAGTGGTAGTATTCTGCATGTGAAGAACGTGTCCTTTTTCAAATGGGAAAGTAATTGCAGTCTATGCCACCTATACTCCCACATAATAGCACTAAGAGCCTGTAATTTAGTTTTCACTCTTCTTCAAGTCTCCATCTGCATATGTTAAGTGTAGCAATTACATTGGGAAATTGCTTCTAACTACATGGGGTTTTATAGAACGGACAGTTTCTTTTCTTGGCAATTCGGAAGGCACCGATACAATACTAGTATCGGATATTGGCGGCGATATTGAAATTTTTGGTGGATCAAATATCAGCTTCCGAGATATTGGTCCAGCCGATATCCCGTTTTGGTCTATAAATTGGTGTAATAAGATGGCCTACAACGCCTCATGATATTAGACTTATATTTTTACAAGGCTGTTCTGTAGTTATTTTAAATGATAAATAACAGATACAGAACACATTTGGATAATTTTTTACCTTACGTTGTTTGTGTTTAAAGGAAATAAGTCATGTTTTAAGTCTCTGCCCTAGTATCAGTTGATATCGGGCATCGGTAGATACTTAAGCCAAAGTATCAACATCAGTATCGGAACAGAAAAAGCTGTTTCCCTATTGGTAATGGCATAAACGCAACATAATAGAGAAGCATTGATCTTAAAAGTTCTTGTCAAACCGGTGAAGTAATTTAATCCTTTCTTTTTCACCATAGATTTGTTTTTCACTTTCTGTGCAGTTGTGTTAGTTGAGTTCCATTTCTGATTTTGTTTGACCTTGACCTTGCCCTTCAGTTTGTACTGCTTTAGACATAAACCCATGTGCTGTGTAACTACTCACCTTGTACAACTCCTCTGGTGTTCACTCACGGCTGCTGCAGGCTCTCCAGGCCTCAGGACAGTGTCCCTCTTGCATCTCTTGTCTCTCTCTGGCCGGTGTCTCCGCCCTCTGTGACCTGGGAATGAATGCACCAATGAGGAGCCTCACAGTGAGTGGCCTACTCCTCTTCCACCTCATGCTCCTCCTCCACCACACCAGTCACTTACTCCCTCATAGAGTGTGTTCATATATGCCTTGGTGTCAGACGTGGTGGGCATTCTGTCTCTATGAGCGTACTGTAGATGTGGATAGTGTTACTGTACACCATAATGCCATAATGTTGACTAACTGTTGTGTGTTATTTACAGGGTATGCCTGATCGCATGTTATGTGCAGTGCTGGAGCAATTTCAGCTTTACTTTTCCCTTTGGTATGTGCGCTTTGTCTCCATTCAGACTGTCATTCTCTTCTGTTCCTATGTTCAAACAGCCTTTACATCGTTCTTTTTCCGCATTATACAAACGCACACAAACACTGTCTATGACAAGGACACGCGTAGGTCACACTGTACAGTAGTACAGTGTACACTTGTTGTGGCTTGGTGGTAAAAGATTAGTTTGATTAAATGGTAAGTCTATCCAACCTGAATACACTTGTCCTGTGTCCCACGTGTGCTATGTCATGTGTCTCAGTGATCGTTCAACAGTGTAACACTTTTAATTTCGGAGTACAGGCCTTTGTTCTGGCTATTTAAGTTCGGGTAGTATTTATTCTCTAAATGAAATTCAAATTTTATTCAATCATAAATATTTTGCACGATTACTATATGAACAAATAAGATCTGTAGTTTAATAAATGCTCTTGTCACAAACTGCCCAGACTTGGATGCGGCCAGAATGTATCTCTTTTTTTCATCTAGCGTAAGTCACTGCATGGTCTTCCTCCCTGTGTCTGTCAGATCCACTCTCTGTATAGCACAGCAAGCCCCAGCATGCTGAAGAGGAAACAGAGCTCTCGGGTCGAGGCCCAGCCCATGACCGACTTCGGGCCCGACGAGACACTGGCAGACAGCGCCGACATCTTCTGGATCAACAAACCAGTGAGAATTGCGTTAATGTATTGTGATTCTTAACAATAACTTTAAAATTGCATGAGATTCAATTTCATTATGATTTTGATTCCGTTTCTAAGACATTTATAGCAGTTATAAATACATAAAAATATTGGATGACTCCTAAAGGGCCCATGTTACGCTATTCTCAGATCTATGTTATAATCATTAAAAACAGACCTGGAGTTTTGCTTTGTTTCATTCACACAAGTTTAACACACAAACCCTGCATATTTAGGCTGACAGAAAACACTCTGTTCCACCTTGTGATGTCATGTGGTAATACAGGAAGTGCTCCACTGTGTTTTTAAACTCCATACACCTCCATTCACTAGAATCATTTTGGTGATTTCAGGCCTGGATTTGCCAATCTGTACTGAACTAAAGTTAAAATGCAGCTGTTAACTTGCAAACTACCTCTTTATGACATCACAAGTTGGAACAGAGCAATTTTAAGCTGAGATGTAGACAGACTAATAATAAAGTGTAACTCAAACATGTGTGAATGAAACAAAACGCAACTCCAGGTCTGGCTAAAAATTCAGAACAGTCAATTTTGCGTAATATAGGACCTTTAAGTAAATGAATAAGGATGCACAGTGTTGGAAAGACTTTATTTGGCCTTCCTGTGGCAAACATAACACAACAACTATTAAAACTATTAAACATCTGGCTCATTATTACCTCCTTGTCTTATAAATATAGTCAACATCTCTGCCTGTTATATTGTGATTATTGGTCCTGCGTGTATTGTTTTGCAGTGGGTGCACTCCCTGTTGCGGGCCTGTGCCATCATAAGTGTCATCTCAGTTTGTATGAATACTCCGAAGACCTTTGAGCACTACCCTCCCCTTCAGTATGTCACCTTTACCCTGGACACCCTGCTCATGTTCCTGTACACGGCTGAGATGATCGCCAAGATGCACATCAGAGGAATCATCAAGGTAGGCACTACTTCAGTCAACGAAGTGCTTTCTGCCCTGTGGCCCTTTGCAGATTTAGAGTCATTGATAGTAGCTAATATTGAACTTTAAATTGTTTTGAAACAACAATCCAATCTCTAAGTAGACAAACAATATTCTACAGAAGCAACTAGAATCAGAAGAGACAGCTGGCAGATGAAGGCTCCATAATTACAAGCATAAAGATTGGGGACAGCTTAATTGGCAAATCAAAGATAACAAGCAGGAAGTAGTGAAGGACACCGACCTATGTGGCGCTGGTTTAGATCCATGTTTGTGCGAGACCACTCTATGGTTTTACTGCACTGATAAATGACCCCAAATACAAAAACAGATGTATTTAATAGACACATATTTATGGACAACAATCCCTTTGTAATTGCCTGCCTTCATGTCCTGTGCATAATCACACTGTGTCTGCTGAGTGCACGGCGGCCCTCGCAGATGCAGATGCTCTGAAGTGGTAATTAAGTGGGCCCATTTTTGCTGGGCAATGTGACATTTCCGTTTCCTCTTCCCTAAGGGACTCCATAGTGTTTATACTGTCATGAAAACAGGGTTATTTGAACACAAATACTCAGTCCACTAGTGCTGGCAGCAATCTGCATGTTTTTTTTCCTCCTAGACTCATTTTCAATAGAACGCCTTTAAAAGCTTTAAAATGAAAATGTTATACAAAGTGGAGATGTCTTTTTCTAGAATTGGGATCAGAATAATTCTCATTTTTAATGTTTAATAATAAGGTTCTCACTGTGGTCTGTGCTGACTTTGACTTTGTTGCATGTGTTTTAACTCAGGGGGACAACTCGTACGTGAAGGACCGCTGGTGCATGTTTGATGGGTTCATGGTGTTTTTCATCTGGGTCTCACTGGTGCTCCAGGTAACATCCTTTCAGCAGGTTGGATTTGTTTCTTTGTACAGACCGTGTTGACCAATACACTGTCTTTTTTGTGTAAGGTCTTTGAAATAGCCAAGCTTGTAGATCAGATGTCTCCATGGGGCATGTTGAGAATACCACGAGCACTTATAATGATCAGGGCCTTCAGGATCTACTTCCGCTTCGAGCTTCCTCGTTCTCGCATCACCAACATTCTCAAGTACAATATTCCATAACCATTTATCCAAAATATGTGTTTACAGTCAATAACAACGAAGGTACAAAATGGCCACTGACATTTGTCTCCTCATGTTTCCAGGCGATCTGGTGAACAGATCTGGAGTGTGTCTATCTTTTTGCTGTTCTTTCTCTTACTTTATGGAATCTTGGGAGTTCAGATGTTTGGGACATTCAACCATCACTGTGTGACCAATGACACAGTGCGACAGTAAGCACATTTGCTGTGTATATTCCATTTGTTTATGAATGCATTCGAATTGCAGAAAGACTCTCAACATAAATTGGATAGTCTATAAACACACTTCTCATCAACCCGCAAAAAACAGTGTTTAATCCAGTGCTTGTGTAATTCAGACACATTGGAGGTGCATTTGGGGTGATGGCAACTGCTATTAGACCCTCTAATGAAGGTTTTGGAGTATAGTTATTAGGCTGGGGAAGATGTGATGAATCACTGTAGAGACAAAAGTTAGAGGAAGTGAGAGGGGATCATAATGGTTTACGCCATGATCTGCAGCAATGGCTGACACTAATTATAATGATTAACACTCCCCACGATGTTCAGGCCTGGCATTAGGCTCATTCTTTCAAAATTGATTCATAGCAGTATAAGTGATGTAGGTAGAGCATTTGTCATGTGAAAAGTGAAATGTGATTAGAAAGATGATGGAGAATAGCTTTAGACATTCTTGAAGTTATGGTTCAGATGTTTGTGTCATCATGACATAAGTGCGTAAACAGATACACATGTCCTCTCATTGTATTAGCCCTCATTCATTAGAAGTTAAAAAGCAACAGTTTGAAGTTTCTAAACAGCTTTTAAATGGTATTTCTTGTCATGTGCAAAGCCACCACTGACATGAGTGTGCTTACAGACAGGATTTATTTTGGCAGCTTGGTTGGCATCAGATCCAAAAGTTAAATGGTTATTTGTCTTTATATTTAAAAATAATGAAGATAATTAATCTATATTTACATGATTTATGCTATAAACCAACTGACATGCTAGTTTTAACACTAGAATATAAAATAGCTAGTTTAATTAGCTTAATAGAGATTGACCTGTGTCTCTGATTACCTTGAGTAATAGTGCCATGAATTATCCCTTCCATCCGCGTATCCTTTAATAAACCTTTTGGATGAGTGTCTAGGCAGCCATCGGAAAGCATTAATTTTCATTAGAGAAATCGTGCCGTGTCTTGAAAATCACCTGTGGCTGAGGGGACAGAGGCAAATAAAGGACGTGTTCTGTACGTATGTTTGTATCTATGGATTCAGTAAGTGCGTTTATATTTTTACAGCAACGTGACGTGGAACAGCCTGGCCATTCCAGACACTCACTGCTCTCCAGACGGGGAGGGCTACCAGTGTCCCTACGGTTTTAAATGTGCCGACCTTGAGGAATACGGCCTCAGCAGACAAGAGCTTGGTTATAGTGGCTTCAATGAGCTAGGTGAACATGTCCACCGCCTGCCCATCATGCATTTTACAGCTTACACGGGAGCAGCAAGTAATATATTATACTGTAATTTACAAATCCAACAGGCATTTTAATTTCCAGGTTTAAATCGTGTGTGTAAAAATGATTACAGCGTGCGCCTTTTGATCTAACAATCTCATCCCTAACGTCGGTTGAGTGTTTATTGAAAGTAATTTATTCATAGATATTTATGAGCACGTAGCTAAATCATTGTAATAGTTTGTCATGTTATATTTATATTATAATGCAGACCTATTATGTAAAATCGATTTTTCAGAGCCTTTAACCATGTGATAGTTGTTTCCTCTCACCATTTACTCACCCACAGTTGTATTTGGAGTGATTCGTGCATGTTTGAGCAATCTTTAATCGCTTATTTTCAAGACGAAATATTGTTGATCAATCCCCTTTTTCACCGCCACTTACTTTGTTCTCCAGTTTTATTTTCTTAATCAGTGATACGCACAGGAATCAATCCCCTTTTCACCGCCACTTACTTTGTTCTCCAGTTTTATTTTCTTAATCAGTGATACGCACAGGATTTGGCAGGGCCGCGTGGTCATTTTGTTACACCTCCGATGGATAGCGTGATCTGCAGCTGTCCATCGGAGGCGCCGACTCTTTGTTGTGATGACGGCGACGGCGACGTCAGCTCCCATTGGGCACCACAGTT
This sequence comes from Periophthalmodon schlosseri, assembly GCA_000787095.1. Lineage (NCBI taxonomy): Eukaryota > Metazoa > Chordata > Actinopteri > Gobiiformes > Gobiidae > Periophthalmodon > Periophthalmodon schlosseri. Next base: position 16,588 of record JACM01056320.1, read on the forward strand.
TTCTAACGCAGAAGTCAATGGATTTGTTTCTGTTATTAAGTCATTTTAGTTGAATATTGCGCTTTAAAATCCAAATTACAATAACAATAATGATTCATGAGTGTCATAAATTGTATCTATATAGCGGCCACAAGCTCAATAGGTTTAAGAACTGCTACTTATTGTTCCTCGTCTCTTTGTCTAGGTACAAGTATCTTCACAGTGTATGAGGCAGCATCACAGGAGGGATGGGTCTTCCTTATGTACAGAGCCATCGACAGTTTTCCTCGCTGGCGCTCCTACTTCTACTTCATTACCCTCATTTTCTTCTTGGCGTGGCTTGTCAAGGTTGGACACTATTTCTAAAGCATTTTTTCATTTGGTTCTTGAACAGTAAAACGGTTCAGACGGATGACATTGAGCAACATTTCAAAAGCATAACGTATCTCCTCTTTGTTAGCAGTGTCTACATACTTTAGCGGTGATGAAAAAACTGTGTCCTCCCGTCTATCTCGTGCCCTGTAGTACTGTTACTTAAAGGTATGTCCTTCTCTTCGGCAGAACGTCTTCATTGCGGTTATCATCGAGACATTTGCGGAGATCAGAGTGCAGTTTCAGCAGATGTGGGGGTCAAGAAGCAGCACGACCTCCACTGCCACCACGCAGGTACGGCGAGCGCCAACGCAGGCGAGACATCTCATTTACACAGCTCCTGTTTAATTTGGTCTACAACGAAATTCCAGTACTAGCGATCGCACATGAAAAAGAGTTACCAAAGCAATGATTACATTTTTCAAGACCTACATTTGAAAAAGTATTATAAAACAAAGATTAGGCCACCATTTTGCACATGCACAATGCCACACTGGTAATATTAAGAGGGACTCATGATGGTTGTGCGATTTTTACTCAGTTTACTCATTCAAGGAGGAAAAGATAACATGTTTCTATTTTTTGCATTTTCCATAAAAAGAGTTGCATAATTCACACTGGCAGTGCATTATAAACTGGAGTGTGTGTTCCCTGCAGTGTAATTTGTGTCCTCATATAACGTTTAAGTTAGCAGAGATAAGTATTTTTCTTTCACGTTGTACCGTTGAATAGCAGCCATGACAGTGCGTGGGTGTGAATCTCTTAGTCTGGAGGTGCCTTTAGTCCTGGTTGTGACCACAGATGTACAAACACACCCAAAGGGCAGTTATGATGTTTAATTTTGTCTACTTGTTTTTAGAGCTTGTATGTGTCTCATGTGCTCAGATGTTTCATGAAGATGCTGCTGGGGGGTGGCAGCTCGTCGCCGTGGACGTCAACAAACCACATGGTCGAGCGCCTGCATGCCTCCAGGTAAGACCACACTCTCATTAACATGCACTAGTTCTGTGCTTCTCATATTTACAAAGAAAGACTTCATCTATTGTCTTTGGGCTTGTATCTAATGTCTTAATAATATTTCATTTTGATGGGCACCAACTACTTAACATAGGCTTTGGATGCACTTGGTGTCACCTCATTGTTTTCACATTTGTCTGTTTTAATGACGGCATGAAATGGCTCGATGATAGTATTTAAAATGAGGATAGCTCATGTGTGATGTGTGATGCAGCACTAATGAAGCTGCTCCTGTTATGGATGTGCTTTTAATGACGGCTACATGGACACCACGGCTTCTGTCTCCGCTGCGACTGTGATGACACAGGTTGGGCTTTAAAAATAAGCTGAAATCAGCAGGCTCCACTTAGAGCTGCCCCGCTGTTAATAGCAGTGTGGTGTAAAACCCAGGTTCTCGCTGAGAGACACTGTTAACAGAGCTTGTACCAGAAAGACTAGTGCTGTCAACAAAGGCACATAGAAACATACTGCTACATAGCCAAGGTGCACATACATACATGATTAACCAGGGAGAAGAAAAAAGGAAAACCTGCAAACCCCAAAATAAATGTAATGTTCACTTCAAAGGGATGTTTCTTATAGAGTCAATCATCAGTGAGAAGAAAGATTTAGATAGAGGGATAACCTCAGGGATAAACATGGCACACTTTCCCCAGGGCCCTGGGCTCTTTCACACATAACATTCAAACGCAAGCTTCTGCATCTATTTACTTAAGGTCTTTTTGACTTATGGTTAGGGTTTGCAGTAGTAGTTCTAGACCATCTCCCAAATTAGACAATTTTGGAAAGATACTGCATTATTTAAATAAGGCTTGCACCTTTCATGGTGCATTACCACCAGCGTCAGATGGGGCTGCTAACTGTGTGGACAGGTAGTGTGAAGGCTGCAGTCTGTAGGGCCGTCTGTGAGAGCACGAGGAGTGAGTTTGTGTTCTGCTCTGTGTCAGTGGCCATCAGACGATTGTAATGTTTTAGAAAGTTTGACCTGCCATGTGGCATTTCATTCTTTTGTTTCACTGTGGGAATAACAATCATTCAGAAGCCAAAAGTAATATTTTCCACGTTGTCAAAGCAGCAAACACTTCTTGATTTAAATGTTTTTGGTTTGTTTTTGTTGAACACAAAGCACAGCACTGTCTGAGACACACTGGAGCTACATTTAAAACAAATTATTCACTTTTGGCTATTGTTATTGCCAGTATCACTGAGAATTGGACTTATTTACTGCCTGCCCCATATGTGAAGACTAGATGGAAGACAAATGCTGACGCCTTTCCTGATCCAAGCGGGTCATGTGTAATTTAGCACAGCCTCTAATGCAGGTCAGTCCCACTGTCACTCTTAAATGTGCAGTGATGGATAACTCATTGGCTCACTGGGGGGTGTTAAAGTCCAATACTGGAACACCTTTTTGACCTCTCCTTCCTAAGCCAGAGGTTATCGATTCCCCCAAACCTCCTTTTTCCAGTCTCAATGATCCCGCTCACCGGATATTCCTCATGACACCCTCTTTTAATCATTTGGAACTTACACAATCATGTCAAGGTTAAGGTCACGCTTGTGTGCGGGAGACGAAGGACGGCGCACGCGGCCGCAGAAACGGGGAAATTGGCTGGAAAAGAGAACGTATCTGGGGAGAAAAGGAATTACTTTGAGGAGGACATTGTTGCAAGAAGTGATTACAGAAAGGATGAGTTTATATGGTATGTGGACAGAGGGAAATAGACAATCACCTGCAGGATAAAATCAAAGATGTGACCACTCCTGTGAGGTTTCAAAGGAGACGGACAAATATAGTTCTATACTTCAATACAGAAATGCCATATGCAGAAATGAAGCAACCAAAGCCACACATCCCTGAATTAAAATCTGTGAGAAAGTAGACGCAGAGGTGGCGATGGCGATATTAAGAATAGGAGGGTGTAGACATGTTTTATTAAGACCGTGGTATCCGCCCGGAGACATGAGTCACGCAGCTCTTGTCTGGACAATATTAAGTAAGGTGCTCCCACTTTGTTACAGCCCAGCTTAAGTTTATACACCCACTGCTTTGGCAAACAACTTTTCAATTGCATTTCCAAATCATCTTTCATATTGTTTTGAGAAGCTGCGTGCGGTAACATTGTTGAATACTGAAAGGCATACTTGACATAGCAGGCTCATAATAACTAGTAAAGCCACTGTTGTGCTCATTCAAATTACATCAGGATTCATTACTAGGTTGAACCAGGGACAAAACAGGGCTGAATGCCAGAGCACAAAACACCTTAACCACCTGCACTACTTGTAACATTTATTATAATTTGAGCTTACTGGTTTTTAGAGCCTTAATGATATTGTGAGTACAGTGAACATCGATCCTTCAGTGGATAATGTCTTGCATAGATACAGTTATGTTTTTTTTTATTTGCTCAAAATGCCAAGTGACTAAAGAGATGAGCACAGCCTGTTGGTGACAAGTCCTGTGAGATTTGAGCATCACGGTGCCAGAAATGTGCACATGTGCTACACTCGTACACTCGTGTACCAGAGGAAAGAGCATTTGTGCTGTTTGGATCTCTGTGTGAACAGACGGGGCAACAGGAAGCATTGGTCACTGGTCTGTCACTCTGCAGCTCCTTGTCTCCGTAGTTGTGCAGTTGAAGACATCAGAGGTGGCATTGTGTTCATTTGCAAAAAACTGATAAGTCTGTTTTGAAAATTTTCCTAAAGGTTATTTCTTTTCGTTACGATATTCTACAGGTAACGCTGTTGGCACTACATTTGAGGCGATTTGATTCTTTAATCAATTCTTACATTAAAACTAGGGATGCCCTAATCCGATACTCAAACATTTGCTTGTAAGCAGCTCTGCTTGTGCACAAGTCTCTCCATGGCCTAGCACCAAAGTACATCTCCCACATGTTTGTGCCATATGAACCATCTGAGGACTTCAGGGACCGGCCTCCTGCTGGTGCCCAGAGTCAGGACTAAACGTGGGGAATCAGCGTTTCAGTTTTACGCAGTTAAAACCTTCAACATTCTTCCTGAAGATGTGAGACTGGCCTCTACTTTGACAATGTTTGAATCCAGGCTTCCAACAGTTCTGTAAAGCACTTTCAATTACTTTGTGTACGAATTGTGCTATACAAATAAACCTACCTTGCCTTGCCTTGCTGGATCAAATATTGGCTTTCCAATATCAGTTCAGCTGATATCCTAGATGGACATATAAACTGATGTATTAAGATTATATACTGGTCTTATTACATCAGTTTATCTGTGTCTGTCCCAGAAAGTCTCATGATGTTTGAATTTTTATTCTGTAGTTGCTTGAAGGATTAAAAACAGCTACACAGACACAACACATTTGGATCAGTGTCTTATTTTATTTTTGTTTAAATTAAATGAATGCCGTTTTCAGTCTCTGCTCTGGTATTACCTGAGATCAGATACTGGCAGATACTTAAAACTACAGTATCAGAATCGGTATCAGAACTGAAAAATCTGTATCGGTTCATCCCTGATTAAAACAGATTTAACAGTTCAAAAACATGCAGTGCACTTTTTGAGAGCACGTTTCCTTTCTTCCACATAGATTTTGAAAAATTGTATTTGAAAACAGTCCCTAAAGAGATTTTTCCCAACACAAACCAGATTTTATGGGAGTGATCGACATAGTGACCTGGGGTTGGTGCATACATGATATCATTCAGAACTTAATACGCAGCAGCTGGAGAGCTTTGGTGCTCAACCCGTTAGGTCTTGAGACTGTAATAAAAGTGTTTCTTCAAGATGGGTGGGTAAGGCATAACGTACAAAAGTTTATGCACATTTTTAGCGTATACTGCACCGTAACATCCTCTCTACGGCACAGAGGACTCAAGGGTTTGTAAGTCCCATATCCGGACATCTTAGTCTTAGTCTCCATATAGCAGAGGTCGCTCATGACTGTAGATTTGTGTTTGAAGATGCATATCCCAAAGCTGACAGCAAATACTGAAAGAGTCAAGACCTTAAGAAAATCAAGCGTTTCATGTGTGCTAGCGTGTGCTCTCTGTTCTCTGTCACTCCGCCTCTATCTCCCATGCTCCCTTGCACCCTCCCTGCTCGCTAAACCGCACAGGCGCACCACTCGGGACAGCCAAAACACCCATGGGGGGGGAGCGTCTGGTTGCTGGAAATGTCAAACTGCTTTGTCACGTCCAATCTTAGTCAGGGAGCTCAGAGGGAGCGTGCGCGGTGGGCGAACACGGACTCTTCTACACCCAGCCCTCGGGCCAGTGCTGGAACCTGCCGCTGTTATTCTTTGGATGCCAACGATCGAAATGTTCATCTGCGATACCACATGTTTCCCGTCAGAAGTACAAGTTTGATTAAAGCCTTGTAATAAATGGATTTTGCATGTTACACAAGACCCATACCAGATATTTTGCACCAAAGCAGACATCATTAGAGGCTTTCTCTGTTCAAATATTCGGCGGAGTTTGTTAGTTTATTGGCGTGTAGGCGAATGAATGGCAGCCGGCCCATTTTCCTGGTGTGAATTTGAGCTTTCTATTCTCAAGTCTTAAGTCTTCTTTTTTCACTTGTTTCAACTCTTTCCTCGTGCCAATCTTGCATGCTTCAAGATTTTTTTTTTTTTTTTTTTTTTTTTTTTTTTAGAGGAGTTTTTCTCCCCACTCACAAGCTGTTGGGCCTGCCACATACGTACATGGAGTTCAGGGCTATAATCACATCTGTCGCAAAAACACAGCGCAGTGGAGAGTTGTTCAAATTAAGTCTGTTTCAAAGCCGTACTTTTTAAAACCACAGCCTGCGTTTTTTTCTGATTGCACACCGATACGTCACTGAGGAGACGTTTCTTAACCTAATCACACTGATTGCTCTGAATTTCAGTAGTTACACAATTTCCCTTTGCATGTTTTATAATCTTTGTGTAATAAGAATGTTTGTCAGAATCAAAAGTTAGTGAGGTAATGTATCTGACTTGATCTCTCTCTCTGTTTATGGCAAGGCAAGTTTATTTGTACAGCACAATCGGTCCACAAAGTAATTCAAAGCGCTTTACCGAATAAGAAAGACATTAAAATCACAATACAGCAAATCAAAACATAAATAATCATCATAAAATAACATTAAAAGAGAAGAGGCAGAATGAAAACCTTTCAGTCATATGCACAGATAAACAGAACCATTTGGAGCCTGGATTTATCAGAGCCTCTGCAGCTGCCTGAAGTACAGTGATGCCCTCTCTATCCGCCTGTGCCCTTTTGTAACTTACCACAAGCCCACCTTGTCTCATTTCTGTTCACTTTGCTCAGCAATTAAGAATGATTGTACTGAACTCTTGTTTCCACAGCAACTGATGCGGTCCTCAGTGTTTCACATGTTCATCTTGAGTATGGTGGCTGTGGACGTCATTGTTGCCGCTAGCAACTATTATAAAGGCGAGAACTACCGCCGACACTATGACGAATTTTACCTTGCGGAGGTAAAATTACTTTTTATTCTTCTTCATTATAAATACGCAACAAAAGGAACAGTTTGATTGTATTGTGTCAGTGATCATTTGTGAAAGTGGTAATGATTTGATTGTATTAATACCCCATTGTTACGTATAAGCCTTTAGATAAACTGATTAAAGGCATTTTGCAATATGCATTAACTTAATCCTGGCCAGGAATGTATATGTGCCGTGCAGGTGATGACGACATCTGTGTGCTGCTGGCACGGCCCCATCTAAGAGTGTTTGCCACCTCCCTCTCTCCTACTCTCTCTCTTTATCTCTCTGTCCCTCTCTTTCTTTCTTTTATTTTCTTACTGTCTCTCTCTCTCTCTCTGTCTCTCTCTCGGTATCTCTCTCTCTCTCTCTGTATCTCTCTCTCTGTCGCTATCTCTCTCTCGCTCCCTTTCTTTCTTCTTTCTTTCACTCCTGTCTCGGCAGCTGAATTTAGGAGATAAGCCACTCTCACTGTTGCCTTTCCCTCTCCCTACTACCGTATCATGCAGCCATCGATTGGCTGATTTGTTCCAATCTGTGTGAAGGCTCAGAGAAAAACAGTAAATACACTGGTCAAACAGTACAAGAACAACTGTGTTAATGTACTTATAAGCTGCTTTTTTTCTACCTGGCTGTCCACTCGGGTCAAAAAACCATTTATAACTACAGCATATACTGGAAGAAACAAGGACGACTAGTCAGATGCTGCTTGTATTTACCTTCTGTTCGCCTCCTCCAGGTGGCCTTCACTGTGTTATTTGACCTGGAAGCTCTGTTGAAGATCTGGTGTCTGGGCTTCACTGGATACATCAGCTCTTCTCTGCACAAGTTTGAGTCACTGCTGGTGGTGGGCACGACTCTGCACATCTACCCTGACCTTTACCATTCTCAGTTCACATACTTCCAGGTACGTCTAGTGCTTTAAGGTTATTTTACTGCATGTATCCGGTGGGGGCAGGGTCTTCTCCGCTGCTGCTGCCGCCGCCTCCCCTCTGGAACTCCCCGTCCAAACACATCAGAGACTCATCCGTGTTCTCCCTCCCATGTTCTCCCCATGTTCAAAAAAGTCCTGAAAACTCAACTGTTCAAAACTGCCTTCAAATATCTGCATCTCTTTTTATCTGTTTCTTTCATTTGTGTTCAGGAGTTTTTGAGTGTCATAAAAAGTGCTATACAAATATAAGTGTTATGTATTATTATTATTATTATTATTATTATTATAACTGCATGCAAACTTAACAATACAGCAACTTACTTTTTTTAACTGGTGAAAAATTATTAGCATGGAAACCTGTTTACTCTTTTGCATATACTGTATTTTCCGGAGTATAAGTCGCACCAGCCAAAAAATACATAATAATGAAGAAAAAAACATATTTCACATATAAATCGCATCTGAGTATAAGTCGTGCCCCCGGCCAAACTATGAAAAAAAGTGCGACTTATAGTCTGGAAAATACGGTAGTTGCCTTTCTGAATATAGTGTTTAAAATTGTTTGTTTGTTTGTTTATTTGTTTAATTGATAAGAAAAATGTGGCCACGTGCGTATCACCAGATCAATAGCCGCAGACGATCGAACGTCCGCTAACAAACCCTGACTGAGATGCATTATCTTTTGGGTTAAACAATAACAAGCATGAAACCTGCTGAGAGCACAGTGCATCACTGACTCTCTAGTGAGCCAAGATCAATGCTATTTCACCTTGAATCAATAAGAGATCAATATCCTCCAATACAACTAAGCAAGGCTAAAAAATAACATGGCTGAAATCTATGAATATAATTTATGATATTGTTTTTTTCTCATCCCTAGGTGCTGCGCGTGGTGCGTTTAATAAAGATCTCTCCAGCTTTAGAAGACTTCGTGTATAAGATCTTTGGGCCTGGTAAAAAACTGGGCAGCCTGGTGGTGTTCACGGCCAGCCTCCTCATTGTTATGTCAGCCATCAGTTTGCAAATGTTCTGCTTTGTGGAGGATTTGGATCGTTTCACCACATTCCCCAGGGTAAGTTCTATCATCGTCGTGTGAAATGTTTGGGCACTTGACGTGATGTCCATTTTTTGCGTTATCACTTTAAATTACTTTCTAAATAACGATAACAACAACTCAACACTGCACAAAATGTGTTCTGTGTCGGGCGATAGTGGCTCAGTTGGTAGAGTGTTCGTCCACCGATCCAAAGGTTGGCAGTTTGAATCCTGCAGTTTGACTCCCATAAACATCATTGGTTGAACGGTCAGATCCGTTAACCCGCAGGCTGGTGGTGCGATTCCAGCTCCCACAGATGAATGCTGCCGTTGTGTCCTTGGGCAAGACACTTAACCCACCTCGCCCCCAGTGTCTGCGCGCACTGGTGTATGAATGTGAGTGTGGATGGTGAGTGGTTCCTTAACGTCAAAGCGCTTTGAGTGACTTGAAGGTGGAAAAGCACTAAAAATGCAAATAAAAATGTGACTATGACCTTGTATTTGTAACAAAAAACACACAAAAAAACAATTTTCTTCAAAAATTCCACCTTAAATCTTAATAAAGAAAGATATAAGATGTTTAATGCTGTAATCCCAAGGGTGTCATGTGATGGGATTTTCACTTGATCCACTACAGTTACTTAGTATTTACTATTATTTACTAGTAATACAGTCTATATACAATAAACTGTTCTAATTCCATTTATTGCAACATAAAGAAAACCTTACGTGTCTGAGTAACATTTTGTTGAGGAACAGTTACTTAAGCTTGTTGTAAATATGTAACTACAACTTACCCTACAAACCAAACTAAATATGATATAGTATGATGTGCAGTATTGTGTCATAAAAATATCAGTTTAACCTCAGTGAAGCCATTTGAAGAGGCAGATGCCATAGATGATGCTGCAGCAGATGGGGAACTTCCTTTGATTTCTATGTGCTAGAGAGCGCGTGCCGCTCTCATTAGCCACATCTTACCCTTGAATTTTGTATTTTTTTTTTTTTTTTTACACCAGCACCGACATTTCACTGATCCTAGGCTCGGCGGGACATGAAGGGTTGCTCGTAAACAGATGCCACTTGTTTTTCGTCTCCTTAAAAAACATGCTTAATACACACAAGTAGAGCTAACACATACATGTAGTGGGGTAGTTAAAGGTCCTATATTACACTCAATTGACTCTTGCATTTAGCCATGTTATACTGCTGTTTCCTGACCTACCTAGAGTTGTGTTTTGTTTCATTTACACATGTTTGAGCCTAAATATGCAGGGTTTGTGTGTTAAACGTGTGTGAATGAAACAAAACACAACTCCAGGTCCGTTTGCGACGAGGAAACGACGTTAAAACAGATCAGAAAACAGCGTAACGTGGGCCCTTTAATGCTCTTTGGATGCTTCTCCTACGGCCAGACCTTTAGACAGGTTCATGTTCATACGGCGGTGACTTGGACAGAGGCTGGTGCTGTCTGGAGTCATTATGCAGAGATATAATTCATCAGTCACCTTACATTTAATAAATTCAAACAGGCAAACGGGCCGCACATGGAATTGACAAGCAAATGTGGGTGTTTTTCAATCATGAAAACATAACGTTCATTAATTTTCTGTGAAAATGGTCTTATCACAACAAGGTGGCAGCAGCGTTTGAAATTATATAATTATAAAACCTTCAATCAAGTAGTATCATGAAAAAATACAACTGTGATCAAAACGTTACAAAATGTTACAAACTCAGTTCAATACTTGGGCGACAGTAGCTCAGTTGGTAGAGTGTTTGTCCTCTGATCCGAAGGTGGTAGAGCGGTCAGATCCATTGACCCACTGGTTGGTGGTGCAATTCCAGCTCCCACAGATGAATCCTGTCGTTGTGTCCTTGGGCAAGACGCTTAACCAACCTCGCCCCCAGTGTCTGCGTACACTGGTGTGTGAATGTGTGTGTGAATGGGTGAGTGGTTCCTTGATGTAAAGCGCTTTAAGAGTCTTGAAGGTGGAAAAGTGGTTCCTGATGTAAAGCGCTTTAAGAGTCTTGAAGGTGGAAAAGCGCTGTATAAAAATGTGACCGTTTACCATTTTTCTTGGCAGTCAGAATCTGTTCTTATATATGTATATTTCTGCTGTTTGTTTCTTCTCGAACGCTCTTGTTCAGTATTTGTTGTGTAACCGGTATCGTCCAGTGCCCTCCTTCACTCCTCCTCCTCCTTCTGTCTCTGTGCTATGCTCCTGCAGGCGTTCATGTCCATGTTCCAGATCCTCACCCAGGAGGGCTGGATCGATGTCATGGACCAGACTCTGGTGGCTGTAGGTCAAGTGTGGGCTCCAGTCGTGGCCATTTACTTCATCCTCTACCATCTGTTTGCCACCCTGGTGAGCGGCGCCTTAACACTCCAAAGTCAAATTAATTAAAGTCTGAGAGCGCGGTTCTCTTCTGGGGGCACAATTATTAAGATACATGCTTCATTTTTAAAGTTGTTTTTATCTTCAAAGATATTCAGAACGCACAGATAGTAACAGTTGTCATGTTCAGGGGTACGTGCAGATTAGGCGTGGGCGATATGCCGAAACATTTATATCGCAATGTTCTTGAAGCCAGATCACAATTTCGATGTTATCACGATTCAAACTTAGTATCTTTATATTCCCTTGAAGAGGTAAGTAAAGTCATCTGCTGCTTCTGAAACCTCACACTTCGTTGTAATTGGTTAAACACAAATGTCACTCACTCCGAGCACTGCTGAAGCTGATCAGGAGGAGGTGTGGGCGGGGAAAAGTGTTTGTGTTTGAGCATAGACCTGAATTCAAGAGAAAATCTGAAGTGACGATTTGACCAAAAAAGCATATTATCACAGGGATGAGCTCACGATTCAGTTTTTATCACCACATCACCCAGCCCTAATACAGATAAGGTACGTTATTGGAAATTTGTCCTCTGCTCTTGACCCATCCTTCAGTGCCACTCGGGCAGGAGCGTAAGACACATTTCCAGATCTTGAGCCAGGGTCGGTCAGTGGTCAGGACTGTTTGGCTGGAGGTTTAATCCATTGTGCGTGTTATAAGTTGATGGGGAAAACTGGAATATCTAGACAAAACCCACCCAGACACGGGGAGAATACGCAATACCATAAAAGTGTGTGCGTTCAGCGAGTGCTATGGCTCTGTACGTCTTTTTGAGGTACATCTAATCACAGTTAATCTGACGAGCATTTGCTGACATTTGAGTGTTTGGTTTTCTGATCTGAGAATCCATCAGGACACTGTTTATGACTCACACCTGCTTTCAGACCAGCCTCAAAGACACTGACCAAGCAGGCTCTGTACTTGTAAATATATTGCAAATACATAATCATGTCTTGTCTATGGTTTTCAAGTGAAGACCGTCGCCATAGCTATTAACAATTTCTGATAAAAATATTATAACTTTCAGTGGGGAAAAGTTCTCAAAGGGAAGTAGTGAAACTGAAATCGATGACTATTACAAGACATCAATTCTTTCTTTCTTTGTTTTTTTTAGATCCTTCTGAGCTTGTTTGTGGCTGTTATTTTGGATAATTTGGAGTTGGATGAAGATTTGAAAAAACTCAAACAGGTAACAAGAAAGAACTAATTTTTCACGTGCAATGTTATTTGTCTCTTAAATTCGTCTTAAGTACTTGTAATAGATTTTTACTTTGCAACAGATGAACAGCTCTGTGGTTCTGTGAGAACTGTTTTGCTCAGTGATGTGAGCGGATTTCAAACGGTTTCTGTTGGTGCAGACATAAACATACATAGTGTTAGGTTACGACATCCTTTTAAGTGATTAGTTTAACACCTGCAGTGTTTACAGAAGATGGGTTTTGCTTCTGTCCTGAAATGCACCAATGTTCCATTACATACCCTCCTGTACAGTGCCTCTCTATGTGGAAAGATGTGAATATTCTCCTACACTCACTGTGATATGGACAGGTTGACAGACGTATATCTTATAGACAGTACATTAAATACAGTGGTCGGCAGCTGGCACATCTTATAGACAGTACATTAAATCCAGTGGTTGGCAGCTGGCCGGTCTCCACTTGCTTGAAAAGGTTATTTCCCACCCACAGCTGAGTGATTATGCACAGCGACTGTAAAATAGCCTATTTTACAGGTGCTTCAATCATGGACACAGACTAAAAATAGAGCGTAGATGGTGATCACCCTCTCAGAAGAGAATGCCTCCGCTCCACAAACATTTGGCAAAAGCCCAATTATGTGGCCAGTGTTCTCTCGGAGATACTCATGTGGCCGGAGAGATGAGGAAGCGCTCGCTGTGTGTATGATAGATCCTTTTGGCCCCATGTTTGATGAACGACTTCACTGAGGGGATAATGTTTGTTATTCATCATTAAAGTGACTTATATCCACCGGCTTTTGTTTCAAATCGGGCCAGTTTTTCTTGCTTGAGAGCTTATCATTTGAAAGAATCATTCTGGAATAGCATTGTTTTATCATACATTTGTTAGAAATCTATTCCCTGTACAGAACAAAAGTATTTAGCACAATTTTACATTTATTCAAACAGACAGTTGCTAAAAGAAAAAACACATGTAGAGAATATTTTAAACCAAAAACCAAACAAAAGCAGTCGTCAAAAGTTGTGCCAACCATCTGTAGATGAACACCAGACATTTAGATACGTCACTTAGAGTTACTATCAGCCACTTTTCATTTTATTTTTCATAGCCCAATTCTACAGATTGTTACAATGCAGTTTGCCCAAAAAATATATATACCAACAAACACCCCGATGCACTGTGGGAATACGGTCTATTTTAGAACATAATGGCTCGGCAGCGTCTTTTTTCACCCGTCTTTTGAGCGCATTAGTGCAGAGTCAATGGGTGAATTTAAAAGAGGAACTACCTGTGTGACTCATACATAAACAAGTGCGCAAGCTAAACAATGTCTGTACGCTTGTTCTAGTTTTATTCTGCTGCTAAAATAAACCACTTTCATTTGTCTACGCTCTACACTGAGTAGACGCCACAGGCAGCCACCAAGGCAGTTTCTATAATCCCTCATTATCGACATCAACAGGTGAATGCACAAGCACAGTTCACCTTTACTGACTCCTTGTGACTGGAGTTGGTATGTTCGTTGTTCCCACTGTATTTTCTGTTATTTTTGTCATAATTTTATATCAAATATAGTCAATGGTCATATTTTTATATAGAGTTTTTCAACCTTCAAGGCACTCAAAACAAGGTATATTTTCTGTTATTTTTGTCATAAATAGGCACTCAAAACGATTTACATCAAGGAACCACTCACCCATTCACACACACATTCATACACCAATGTACGCAGACACCGGGGGCAAGGTAGGTTAAGTATCTTGCCCAAGGACACAACAACAGCATTCATCTGTGGGAGCTGGAATCGCACCGCCAACCTGTGGATGAGTAGCTCTAACCGCTCTACCAATAATGTTCACGTTGACAGTGGAATTCGAACCGCAACCTTCGGTGGACAAACGCTCTACCAACTGAGCCACTGTCGCCTCAAATATGTTTTTTTCTTGCCAAATAAATAGCGTTTTGGACTGGGCACCTTGGCACCTTGGGCCTTTGACACTTTTGACACATGCTGTATTTTTTCTTCAGCGAATCCAAAACCGTTTAAACCAAAATCTCCTTGTGATGAAAGTGGGGGCTGTTGTATTGGATGGTATTGCTCCTGTTATTGCTTCACCTTCATTTACGGTCACACAGATTGGTAGGCTTTGTGATGGGTAAGAGCGATGGCACATCTCAATTCTACAAATCATCTACCCCCCCCAAACACACAAACACACAGACACACACACACACTCGCTCCACACACTGTGATGTCTGCAGAACCAGTGCGAGGGCCAGAGAGGAGGGAAATGTTGATCTTGCGCCTCTAGATATCAGCCAAATAGAAAAAGGTGTTTACCCCTCGGGCCAGTGATAATGGTGCTGATGACGCTGATGTGTTCGTGCGTGCCGTGTTATCTTAGTGGGGACGTCACCGTGGATTTACACTCAGGTCCGACACAGCATTTATCATTGATGCTAGGTCCTGTTTTTTCATAGTTAAGATGTATATGTTTTTGTGCGATTCCTAGCGAACGTGGGCACAGCTGTTGCACCTCTTACTTGGTATGTGTCTCCACATTTTGGACTGAAGCGTATTGCACTTTATCTTATATTTGTGAGGGACATTATTATTTCATTTTCTGAGTTATTCATCTGCAAATAAAACTGTAGATTAAAGTTCTTAGTACAGCAAAGTGTCACTCGTGTAGTGACAAACATCTCAGTCGCTCTAGTCCAGTGGTGTTACTTAAGTAAAAGTACAGATACCGGAGCAAAAACATACTCAAGTAAAAGTAAAAGTATCACATGAAAAAATCTACTTAAGTAAAAATATTAAAGCACCTGTTTAAAAATGGACTTAAAGAGTAAAAAGTAAAAGTACTTAGCGTAGGTTTTTAGGTGTAATAAGGCTTTAAATGTAGTGATTTTGATAAAGATTTGTGCTGAATTTTGTTCAACAGAAACAACGGAATCGATCGTTTGTTTCTAGTTGTTTTGATTTGTATATTTTTGTTTCCTCAAATTATGAACTTGATAAAAAAAAATTAACCTCTCAGCCTTTTCAGCAGATCTCAAGCAATAATAAAAAATACTTTTACTTTTCAGTTCTGTTCAAAAATGTCGTGGAGTAGAAAGTACAGATACTGCTCTCAAATGTAGTGAAGCGAAAGTAAAAATTATCCACTTCAATCTGTACTAAAATAAAGTACAGATACCTAAAATGTATACTTAAGTACAGTACTTTACTACTTTTACTTTGTTACGTTCCATCACTGCACTAGTCCATCGCACCCTCCTCAAGAGCACCCGTAAAGAGCACCCGTAAAGAGCACCCGTAAAGAGCACCCATAAAGAGCACCCGTAAAGCATCATTATAAGCCACCTACAGCCTCTGCACACTGGCTTTTTTGTAAAGAGTCCAGAGGTGGGCAGTGTGCAGTGGTGCACAATATGATTTAAACAATATGAACTTCACATCATCAGAACAAGCACCAAACTTGTGCATAAGAGTGTTTGCCTGAGCAACAACATCCTACTGTGTCTATAAATACATCATCATCTGTCGGCAGTGATGAGATGCCCAAGATACTTCATTTTAGTTGTAACTCAACGCAACATTAGACGGGCAAAAATCAGGACCTCTCATGTGCTTGTCCTCTTTGGTCCTACAGATCATGATGATGCTCTTATGCTTAACATCTTGCTCCACACCATGAGCTAAACAGATGTCGAGTAGCGATATGCAACATTTTCTTTGAGCTCGAGAAATGCCAAACCGGCTTGAAAATATAGAAATTAAAATTCCACTTGTAATTGTACAAATCTTAATCGAATCGAGATCTTTTCATCAGAGCTTAGGGCGTTTTAATCAACAAGTCTAGAGACAGCTACAGCCGAGCGTGTGGTGTGGAGTTCTCACTTTTGATATTCATTATATGGCATCGATTCAAAGTCCGTCTTACATAAAATAGCTTATTAAGACTGTTTATTTACATTTATTAGTTTAGAAAATCAAACCGAAAATCCTGATCGATCGGTGAGGATTTGCAAAGGACAACTCACTGTGACATTTTCCAGACTAGCACTCCAGCCCTAACATGTGGAACAGCTTGCACACGGAGGGGGGCGTGTGAGGAGAAGTGCCACTGGTAACGAGATCGCTGCCCCTAGTGTGACATGCGCGTCAGCTCGGGCGCGCGGAGTGACAATCCGCGCTCGTCAGAAGAGATCCGTCTGTCAAAGTGTCAGCTCCCGACACTGTGAGCTGTTGTCTACGGCGAGGGATGACACAGGGAAGGCGTGTGCACGGAGGAGATGCACTCGAGAGGAGCGGGGAGATTTAGGATGGCTTGTTTTGTGTTGCAGAAATCAGCTCTGGTTACTGTGGCAACTGAGACAGGGCTTTTGTGGCCACGTACAAACTGTTGCCTTACGACGCTCACACGCGTATTTTTATAGGCTCGACTGCTGTGTGGGAATAGGCGATAATGACAAAAATGAATCTATTTTCAATCATCGTTTCATATAATCAGACAATATTTTAGCAGTTCAACGTAAAAATAAAATAAAATAGGCCTGTAAACATCTTGGGTCTTGAGCGTCACCCAAAATGTGAATGGACCAGTGTCGGAATGCTGTTACTTAAGTAAAAGTACAGATACCGTAGCCAAAAAATACTCAAGTAAAAGTAAAAGTATCACATGAAAAAATCTCCTTAGGTAAAAGTATTTAAGTACCTGTTTAAAAATGTACCGAAAGAGTAAAAAGTAAAAGTATTTTGCGCAGATTTTGAGTCTTATAAAGCTTCAAATGTCGTGATTTTGATACAGATTTGAGCTGAATTTTGTTCAACAGAAACAACTGAATCGATCATTTTTTCTAGCTGTTTTTATTTGTATATTTTTGTTTTGCTCAAATTATGAACGTGTTAAAAATAAACCCTCAGCCTTTTCAGCAGGTCTCAAATAATAATAAAAAATACTTTTACTTTTCAGTCCAGTTCACAAATGTAGTGAAGTAAAAGTAAAAAGTATCCACTTTAAAATCTACTTAAGTAAAGTACAGATGCCTAAAATGTATACTTACCGGTAAGTACTTTACTACTTTTACTTTGTTATGTTCCACCACTGGAATGGACCATGATGTTAACCAAAAGTGCATAGATTTTGCCTTATACCACGGGTTTCCAAGTATGATTCATGTGTATTTTAGCTCTTTTTGCAGCATAATGTGTTACATACGTCTCCCTGTTTCAGTGCAGTGAAGCTGTTTCTGTTTTCTTTCATTCCGAGCTGCTCTCAAATGTATTTTACCGAGGAGATTCTAGTTTGAGTAATTGAAGGCTGATTGATTATATTAGGACCTCCCTCCACCAAGGATTCCATTATTTATGAATAAAACTAAAAGCCTGTCCCCCATTTATGTGATTTAATGGAGCGAAGACTTATTTAGGGATTTAGTGGAGGAGAAGAAAGGAGCAGAAGAAACGGAGAGCAAGAAGAAAGAGCATATTCCTCAGAGACTCCAGAGACAATGCCCTCTTATCTGACACTTCAATGTGCCTTTGGAAGACACTTAGACCTAAGTGTGCTCCTTACAATATTAAGCACAACCTGTATTTAAAGAACAGGGGCTCCGGCTCTGATGAACACAGCTAAACACCGCACTTATGTTTAGGCCTGTGTCACGGTGACATACTGCGGTACAACATATCGCTTAAGAAAATATACAATAAATGATAATATTTAAACTAAATTATGCCACTGACAAGCAACCCGTAAGTAGAATTATCCCCAAAAAACTATTCTAAATGTACGATATGGTTAAAAAACACAAACTGCAATAAATAAACAGCAGAATGAAACACTTAAATAGTTAGTTTGTATCTGTAATGAGTCATAGAAGTGATTTTTTTGAACCCTTTAAAGTTCAGATCTAATCGTAGAACAAGAAAAATAAATAAAAACTTCCTCACTAGTGCAAAGAAAAAGAAAAAACGATCTTTCCATCTGTTATGTGAACGTTAAGTCCATATAGTGTTTATTGTGACAGGCCTGTTTATGTTTTGAGCTGATTTCAGGAGGTGGTTAGTTATACGTCACATATAGGCCTGTCACAATAACACATTTTGAACTTCGATATATCGCTGAGGTAAATATAGACGATAAACGATAATATTGAAACTCATTTCTGCCACTGACACAAAAACCGAAGAGCAGATTTAAACCAGAAAAACTATTCTAACTCTACAATATTGTTAAAAATCATGAGCTGCAATAAATAAACAGCAGAATGAAACACATTAGTCATTAGTTTGCATCTGTAATGAGTCATAGAAGTGATTTATTCAACCGTTTATGGCTTAAATATTGCCGTATAGCCAAAAAATAACCAAAAATTTAGCAGTAGCGCAAAGAAAAAGTACACACGATAAATATTGACCCCAAAAAAATACAGTTCCAGCTTTATATACTGAATGGTAAGTCGATATTGTAATTATCATGACAGGCCTAATCACGTGGAAATAATAAAAAGAGGGAAGACGATCACTCTCGAGCAGATCTGATTCTGGACATGATTCTAAAAGCACAGTTGTTTTGCTTGTTGGTGGTTGCTATTAACGGATTATGGCCTTTGAGGCTTTACAGCAGCTCCGAAGCATTCACGCCTCATTACTCACCTAATGAGAAGAGAGGGTGACCCTGAACACTCTCAGACCTTCTCTCTCCTAATGTTTCAACACAGCTGCCCCTCGGCCTGCACTGTATGTAATCACACTGGCACTCGGCAAATACGGACCCGGCAGGACTCACATCATGCAGTATTTCTTGTGTTTTTGGTGGACAGAACTAATATGGAGAAACTACCATTATTTAGTCTTATTATATTCTATTGTATCTAAGAAGTTAAAGAAAAAAAATCATCATGTTTAGAATTGGTATTAAGTATCAAGGTTTTTTTTGTTTTTTTTGTTTTTTCTGTAGTATTGAAACTACAGCATCGATCTTTCGTTGTCTAAACCGTTGCATATTTGATAGTGGTGTGTGTATAAGCAGTTGAAATGTCAGTTGTGTTACCGGCGACTCCTCTGTCTGTACCTCCATCTGTTTCCTAATGATGTGGTTTATCTGAACACACTTGTCTGTCGCGGTGGCTCTTAAATGGCACTATTGAAATAACTGTGGTGCACCTCCTCCCACAGGCTCTCCACGGCTGCGTGTGGGCAGTGGTTTGAAGGCAGCTGTTCATCACTTCCCATTGTACCATTAGTGCTTCTCACAGTTACTCATACGCTGGATGTTTCTATGGCTCGGAGGCATTTTCATTAGGCTCACCGAGAGGGTGGCAGCAGCGCACAGGGAGCAAGTGTCTTATAAATGGTTTTACATGTGTTTCAGTCTTATTACAGTTTTGCCATTTTATGAAATAGTTTCTGCCCTGCAGATTTGAAGTAATAGATAAATGTAATAGTAATGCACAACGCTCTTTACATATAAAAGATACTGATTAAAGATCATTAAGCCAGTGATATTGTCCGTACTCACGGGCTGCTTGGGCTGTGAGTCATCCTGCAGGTTCGTCGTTACATGACCCTTCATTAATCATGTAAAATCATTTTAGCGAGGCACTTCCACTTTGTCTCCCATCGGACGTCTGTCAATAACTGTCTCTAGTGTGACACCAATAGTTACCATTAGTTTTCTTTGTCAGGTAGAAGCCATGGAAATCCAGGACATCGAGCTTTCCAGCTCAGCCGAGCCTGAAATTGGCCTGAATGGAGAGGAAGCAGTGGCAGGTCACCTGAATAGGTCTCAAGTCAAAACACATTAGTCTCGGCTGCGTTGGTACACCTACATAAACTGAATCTCAACTGGGTCAGGCCAGGCGGTGGTTTTGATTTATCAGCCTTTTACTGTCACAAACGCTGTGCTTTTCCACAAACACAAAGCTTCCTGTTCCTTCTGTTAGTATTAGGCCCTTATAAGGTTTAAAATAGATTCTGTCGTGAGCACCCTGCCCCTGCTCCCTTCCTCGCCCATGTGTGCGTATTGACTTGATGTATTGACCAGGCTGAAGGTTCCGTGGTTTTCACATACTGCTAATAGTAACGTATGGCAGCCTCATGAGAGTTCCTGCTGTAGTTTGCATCTTTCAATCTAATATAATGAAACAGCTGCATACGTTTAGTGCATTGGTTTGTGGATTTCTTTGTGTAGTGAAATTCAGTAAAGCAACTTGTACATTTTTATACAACTGACTGGAGTTGTCATTCCATTGGATTGAAAGTATTATCAAATGTTTCTGAACATGAGGCTGGTTTGATGCAACACCCCTGAAAGAACAAGTGATTAGAAGTTGGACAAGAGGAGAAGTGCACGAGCTGACAGAGAGAAATGGTGTAATGTGAAACAGCAGCAGATACAGCGAGGGCGCATCCCGAGCCGTGGCTAAACTCAAGATCTTGCTGAGTTGGCCCAAATTGATTAGGACCTTTGGGAACGGCCGGGTCCATATTAATTCTGCAGACTGTGAGAATGTGCGACTTCTGTTTGTGTGTTTGCGGAGCACTTGTAAGTATGTTTGAGAACGTTGCGTACCGCCAGCACTTTTTACTTGGTACTACACTATTTTTTTTTAAATTGAACTTATAAAATCTGACAGGACGCTATGGCTCGGACTGTTTGTGATTATTTTAAAGTGCATACGACTTCTCATTTCACTAAAACATGCCGTAGTTAGACATTCCAGGCAAAGCAACAACATCTCCATATCGATCAGTAGCCAAGTGGCGCACTGTCAACGAGCAAAGTTAGTAGTTAGTAGTTAGTAGTAGTAGTAGTAGATGTAGTTGTAGTTTAAAAAAAAAGTACTTGTTAAATTTAAATTCCCTACATTTTGCAGATCTGTATATTTGCCCTATTGGCTGCTTCGGCTCATCAAAGTACATTGACTACTACTTCAACGTCTACTAGCCTATATATACCAATTACTACTACTACTACTACAACTACTGTTATTCCTACTTCTCCTCCTACAACTACTAGGCCTATACTACTGCTACTACTACTACATTACTACTAGGCCTACTAATACTACAACAACTACTACTATCCTACAACTAGAGCTTTTACTGAGGAGTTAAACAAAATAGCAAATCTCTGGTGAAGTTTATAATTTTACTTCCTGGCTGGACCCGGGCAGCAGATATGACAAACATAGAGGTAATTTCATAACTGTTACCTAGCAACCATAATGTTAACAAGAACCAAAACTCTAAACTGCACAATAGGTATGATTGGAGTAATAACAAAATAATGACAACACCTTTTTTTGTTAAATTAAGGTTTGAACAGACAGAAAAAATGCGTTGCTCCTGTTTTTTGAATGGCTTTGTTGGTAGAAGTTTTCCATTTTAGAACACAACGCTACTTCCTGTGCTTTTGTACTTTTCTCCTCAACTTTGTTTTTTCCACAAACTGCCTCTTGACAGACATAAAACTGCGATAAATATTTACCGCAGGTGCTATCCCAGCAACCCAAGAAATAATTAGAAAAACATGAAAATCTGCCAATGTTTCCGTTAATGTTGTTTTTGCATTTGCATTTGTGTCACTTATGTCTGAGTCTCCTCTCTTCACTGTTTTTTTTGCATTTACATTTTTCACAGAAAGCCCAGACAACCAAACACGAGCTCTCATATGCGCATTATGTCACGCTCTCTCCCACTCGGGGTAAAATAGACATTCATATATTTTTGCCTGAGAGGAACAGAAATCGTCGAGATGGAATTCCTTTTGGCACTTTTGTCAGCTCCCTCTCTCCCCGTACACTGTTATCCCGAGAAAACGCGAGCCCGCTCCTGGTATTTCTGTCAAATCGAAATACCAATACCCGGGCGGCTCAGAGGCTGGGACTTTTGCATTAGCGGACGGACAGACAGACGGCGTGACTGACGTGGAAACATTCACCGTGGCCCAGTCGATGTGTTTCGCGGCGGTTGCCTGCTCAGAATGATAAGCTGCCACTCACCCTTGCTTCAAAATGCACTCCGCTTCCCCGTGCCTAATCTGCGATGCATCAGGGGTTATCTCCAGGCTCCCAGACAGAGCAAGGCACCTGCACGGGAATTTCAATCAACCACCCTCATATGTAATTAAAAAGATATAATTGGTTTCATCTTCCACTTCGATATGCTCGTGCACAAGAGTCTGTATTATCCCGTGGCTGCCTCTTTATTTGTCCATTATCCAGCCCAAAGTAATCTGTCTGTTTTTTCTTTTGTTGCTTTCTTCATTCTTTTCCAAAAGTAAGTGGGAATCATGCTCATTGTGGTTCTGTGTGTGTGTAGTAGGTAGGTGTGTTGGTGCCATCATCAGGCATAAACATGAAACTGCAATTTAAAGTCCTCAATAACTCCCCATTTTGCCTCCGTTTTCAAAGTGATGACTTTTCCCTCCCGTTCTTCAACTCATCATTGGTTTGCCTGCTTCCTTAAAAGGCGTTTGTCTTACTTTCGTGCGCGGTTCTTAACGCTGGACTTGTTTTTTCCAGCTCAAGCAAAGCGAAGCCAACGCTGACACCAAGGAAAAGCTGCCTCTTCGATTGAGAATCTTTGAGAAGTTCCCCAACAGGCCACAGATGGTGAAAATCTCCAAGCTCCCGTCGGATTTCACAGTGCCCAGGATCAGGTGCGGATATACTCAGATACTGTGTCTACTTTCATGCTGTATTTATAACATTTTATTTAATCATATGCAACGCCAGCCCAAAAAGTGATTCTGTTTAAAATGTGAAAATATGCAGATGTGGTGCTATAAAAACAGTGAGCATCCACTACATTAAAAACCAACATTTCCTTTCTAAAATGCTAAAAAAAACCCCTGCTCTTTCATCAAAACCATGGGGACATTTCTACTACAACATATCTAAATATTTATATCTGTAAACAACTGAGTTTAGTTTAGTTTATTGGTTTATTTTAACGGGGATCATACGCAAACACATGAACCTCATGAAAGAAGAGACGCTTTACACCAGATTTTACTAAAGCTAGTTCCCATCTGCAGTCCTCGTTCTGGTTACAAACAATTAAAATACGTCCATTTACAGTTAAACCTGCATTCTCCCGTTCTTTCACATTTCCACATTTAAAATTACTCAAATACTATGTCAAAAATGACTCCCACATGCAAATACAAATCAGTGTTGACAATACTGATGTGGAAATAGTTGGTACCAATTAAGACTTTATTCATAATGAACAAATAGTTTATTGAAGCAGACCGAGCAGAGCCTTTAACTGTGCTGTAGTTTTTTCCTCTCACCATTTACTCATCCAAAGTTGTATTTGGAGTGATTCGTGCATGTTTGAGTAAATCTTTAATCGCTTATTTTCAAGACGCCATTTTGCCGATCAATCCCCATTTTCACTGCCAGCGGCGCACGTCCACTGCTCTGCACTTACTTCGTTCTCCAATTTTACTTTCTTAATCAGTGATACACGTAGGATTCGGCAGAGTTGCGTAGTCATTTTGGCAGAAATGAAAAACAAATCTGCTGCTCGCTGGTGTGATCTGCAGATATCCATCGGAGGTGCCGACTCTTTGTTGTGATGACGTTTACGGCGACGTCTGCTCCCACTGGGCAGCACAGTTTTCCAATGCGGAAGTTTGTCTCGTTTATTAAGTTGTTTTAGACCAATATTTATTATGGCTATTAACCCTGTAATGCCTGACCCCAGAAATAATGGACAGACTTGAATCTGGAACCTTTATTTGGCCCTTTCACAAAATTTGAAAAAAAAAAAGATTATTAAATCATCTTGGATTGTCCCATGTGCTATATTTTAATTGTTGTAGTGATAAAGGTGTCCACTAGGGAGTGGAAGACAAGTATCAGATTGGAACGAGAGGGTTTTGAGTGAAGTTTTTACGATAAGGTGATGCATTCGGTCTCAGAAATGCTTGTATCAAATTTGATACATTTGGCATTATAGGGTTAAAGGTGTAGTTATTCTAAAGTGTTACCAAATGCTTAAACAGCTCAATCATGGCCGTATCATAACTGTTTATATTCACTAAACTGTGTAAATGTGGCATGGACATTTGCTAGTGGAAAATACAAGCACATTACTCTACTGGCCCAGTGAGTGTTATGTTTACACCGCACATTAAGTATCATTACATTTGTGTGTCAACTCCAGGGAGAGTTTTATGAAGCAGTTCATCGATCGGCAGCAGCAGGACACCAGCTGTTTGTTCCGGCGTCTCCCGTCAGCCTCGTCCTCCTCCTGCGACCACTCCAAGCGCTCCGCCATCGAGGACAACAAGTATATTGACCAAAAGGTAATTAACGGCATCCGCTTTAACATAGGGAGCGATGATAACGTATTAAACCGCATACTTAAGCAGATCAATAAATAAACCTGACCATAAACCAAAGTGAAAATACAGCCACCGCGAGAATGTGATGTATTGATTCATGTTTTTGTACTGTGTGCGTCTGGCAGCTTCGCAGGTCTATATTCAGCATCAGAGCGCGGAACCTCCTCGAGAAAGAAACTACTATCAATAAGATTTTACGGTAAGATTTCACCGCACACCTGTGACCTAGAACTTAAATTCCTCATCGCTATTGTTGGAGAGTAGAGGGAGGGAGCCCTGGCAATGTCACAAAGGTAAATGCACATCCCAACTTTAGAAATGAACCAGCAATCAACGAAATCAGTTATTGATCAGATCTTACGATGGTTAAAGAGGGGTATTAGACAAAGTAGATTTTTTTGAGCGTGCTACCGTGTTATAACTATTCAAACCTTTCTTACGCTTAGCTGTGAGATTCTGTTCAATGCTCCGCCCACAAGTCTACGTCACCCATGCCCCCACGCGACAATTCTACACAAATATACAAAAGTATGATACAAAACTGTACACAGCGACTTGACAAACCTGATGTACGTGCAGTAGTTTCATCAGCGGGATGCAGCTGATTGTGTTGTGATAGCGCTCTGAAGGGGGAGGGGCTTAGTGCTGGGAGCAAAGGGAGGGGAGACTCAGAGCGTCAAAAACAAAAGTGAAACTTATAAAACCTGTTAATACATTGTTTCGGGGAGCAAAGGAGGGGAGACTCAGAGCGTCAAAAACAAAAGT
Source organism: Periophthalmodon schlosseri (assembly GCA_000787095.1). Taxonomy (NCBI): domain Eukaryota; kingdom Metazoa; phylum Chordata; class Actinopteri; order Gobiiformes; family Gobiidae; genus Periophthalmodon; species Periophthalmodon schlosseri. The sequence goes on from JACM01056320.1 coordinate 42,138, forward strand.
GAAACTTATAAAACATGTTAATACGTTGTTTCGAGCGAATATAGCATTTTCAAATCAATAAAAGGTAAGGTAAGGTGATCTAAATATGTTATGTGTTAGCAGTTAATACCACATAGAAGAAAAATAGCCCCTCTTTAAGATTCATGGACAATTTCTTCTTTGATTTTCTGATTACATTTTGATTGTATCTTTTTAATTATTAAGTAGTATTTCATTCATTTATATTTCAAAATGTGTGTGCGCTAAGCTCCACAGACACACACAGAGCCACTTCAGACTCATTCAGCGTGACAATGATGTAAATGGATAATTTGCCATTCGGCGTGGCAGGGCTGGCTCTGCGTGTAGATTAGCTCACCGTCGCCGTGTCCAATGTGGCTGAAGCGCGCCCCCTCCCCCTCCCGCCCCGCTCTGTCTGTCAGTGTAGACGGCCTATCGGTAGTCGGGGCACGTTCTGTCTGGACGCCTGTCTTCTTCTCGCTCACAGTGAATGAGACTTATGTTCACGCTGGCATGAGCAAACACACTCATGCATACATGGCCTTGAGATGAGCTGTTTATTATTATGATCTGTAAGAGCCGGGGCCTGTGGGGTTATTAGCTGCTGATGGCTCTGCGTTTCTCCCACACAGGCCCGCTGCACTCGTATGCACTCTGCTAATGGAATGATTGGAGGCTGTATTAAAATGACACTGCTGATGACTCCTTTTATTGGTCCGGTCTCGTGCCTGACTGTTGAACAGACTGTTGGACGGGATCCAGCGGTTGATTATGAGTGAAACAAAAGTGTTGTTTTTGTTTTGCAGAGCATGTACCAGACAGCGGATGCTAAGTGGATCTTTTGAAGGCCAGCCAGCCAAAGAACGCTCCATTCTCAGTGTCCAACATCATATTCGCCAAGAGCGGAGGTAGACAGTCAATAAACAGAAATTTGAGTCATTATAGTATTTGTATAAAGGAATAAAAGACCTAAAATTATATTCATAGCAGTAGTAATGGTAGATTTGATGGGCAAGTGTGCTTTAAACTTGTGTACATTACTTTTAATAGCGCCGATTTAACTTCTTTGCATGAATGATATATGTATTCTGTGTAATAATGTGAAAATGATTTCTAGGTCTCTCCGACATGGCTCTACCAGTCAGAGGATCAGCAGAGGAAAGTCTCTGGAAACACTCACTCAAGACGCAAGTGCTCCTAAATAGTTTAATACTTTTGTTCAAATATTTATATGGCACGTCTTTTTTATATATTTGTGTGTTTAAAATATGGTAATTCTTTTCTCCATCAGCATTCTAGCACTGTTCGCTACCGCAACGCTCAAAGGGAGGACAGCGAGATCAAGATGATTCAAGAAAAGAAAGAACAAGCAGAGATGAAAAGGTTTGTTTGCAAATTTATTCAATATCAAAACCAAACTGCCCTGGTCTGATCTATACTGTGATCTTTGCGCTCAAAACCCGCTGGTGTTTTTGCGTTGGAACAGAAAAGTGCAGGAGGAAGAGCTGAGGGAAAACCATCCGTACTTTGACAAGCCCCTGTTTATTGTTGGTCGGGAGCATCGCTTTAGAAACTTCTGCAGGGTGATAGTGAGGGCACGTTTTAACGCGTAAGTCCTGTGGCTTTTTCTCTTTTTTTCTCACTCTTTTCTAAATCTAATATTGCAGTTACATGCGCAAGAATAAAAATGTAAGTTAGTTTGTCAGAACGTAACCATTAATGATGACATAACATTACTGTATCTCTCTCTGAGTAGATCCAAGACTGATCCAATAACCGGAGCTGTAAAGAACACCAAATATCACCAACTCTAGTAAGTCTGCTGAATAATTTCTTTCTTTCTCTGACATTAAACATTAAAATCTGCGAGCTTTTCATCTTCATACCTTGAATAACAATCGGGGTCCGCGATGAACCTGTGAAATGAATAGCTGTGAAAAATACATTGCTAATTTATGTGTTTCTGTTCTGAATGTTTAATGCCAAGCTTTCGTAATCTGTCCAATTTGACTCTAAATGGTGTTTCTCTGTTTGCGTCTTCATACAGTGACCTCCTGGGCCTGGTTACCTATCTGGATTGGGTAATGATTGTGGTTACCATCTGCTCATGCATCTCAATGATGTTTGAATCACCTTTCACCAGGGTCATGCAGGTCCCCACACTGCAGGTTAAAACTCGATTGATGGCCGTGAACCGTCGAATGAGCATCTGCACGAATTAACAGATGCCCAAATGGCGTGGTCTCGTTTCAGATCGCCGAGTATGTGTTCGTCATATTCATGAGCCTCGAACTCAATTTGAAAATCATGGCTGACGGACTGTTCTTCACACCCACCGCCGTCATCCGAGATTTTGGAGGAGTCATGGACATTTTTATATATCTTGTGAGTAATTCAAGCACGCGCACACTGGCCTCATCTTTCATTTAATGCTTTAGCTTTTATATATAGGCCATAATCTACACCAGAAACCATAATCTCTTATTTTACTGACCCCTTGTGGTTAATGGAAGTATTTGTTTTCTCCATGACACACTATTTCTTTTATGGAATCAATTATGCATTTCAGTTTCACATTTATTCCTGGCTTATTATCTTTTGTCAAAGTTGCTAATTTTAACTATTACAAGTGATTAAAATTATTCCCTTTTTTTAATTAACAAGACTATAAATAGAGAGTAAAGTGTCAGGGCATCAGGTTTAATGCGCATGACGAATCTCCAAATGTTCACATCGATGGCACCTTCTGAGGAGAAAATCCAAAACATAAAAAAACCCTAAAATGTGTACAGACAGAACATAATCATGTATTGATACTTTGCAGCTGATGCCGTCAATATTCCCTGGGGGTGTGATGCTAGCTCAAGGCACTGCTCTGTCTGAATCTCTGTGAATCAAGTTAGACTTTAATCTGAGCTTTGTTTTAACAAAATCAAACTAGAAAGAGCTGATTTAGATGAAGTCCTTCTCAAATAACATTGCAGTCACAAGTTAGCTAACATTAGCCAATAGTTTTTTAGTTCTCACTATTTTTGTTGAAAATCACCTAAACATGATGCTTGTTTTGATCAGAGGCTCCTGAAAATGTGTTGTTTAAATTCATTTTGTATATATTTTTTAGTTTTCAGATTATCTTAAAGCTTTTTGGCAGCGTTTCGCATTATGTCTCCATGGCTCATTGTAATAATCGTTCTATGGCAGAAATGAATCCTCTTTTACCGTGTGCGGCTGTTACTGACATATGCTCTTGTTCGTACGTCTCCTTGAAATCTCCTCCGTGTTCGTGTGAAGGTGAGTTTGATCTTTTTATGCTGGATGCCCACGGACGTCCCCCCTGAGTCCGGAGCTCAGCTGCTGATGATGCTGCGCTGTCTGCGTCCGCTCCGCATCTTTAAGCTGGTGCCACAGATGAGGAAGGTGGTGCGGGAGGTCCTCAAAGGGTTCAAGGAGATTTTCCTGGTAAGTGCAGTAGACCCTTATATCCCTGTATATAGACTGTACACAGGATAATATAAAATCACTGGTTTTCGCCAGTTAAATTGCTTAAAAGGGCCCATATTATACTGTTTTCTGATCTATGTTATAATGTTGTTTCCTCATCAAAAACAGACCTGGAGTTGTGTTTTGTTTCATTCACACATGTTTAACACACGAACCCTGCATATTTAGGCTGAGTTCTTCTCTCAAACAGAAAACACTCTGTTCCACCTTGTGATGTCATGTGGTAATACAGGAAGTGCTCCACTGTGTTTTTAAACTCCACACAACTTCACTAGAATCATTTGGATAATTTCAGCCCTGGGATTACCAATCTCTACTGAACAAAAGGCAAAAGGAGCTGTTAACTTGAAAACTACCACTTCATGACATCACAAGGTGGAACGGAGTACTACCACTTATGACATCACAAGGTGGAACGGAGTGTTTTGAGCTTTGGAGATGTAGACAGACATGACTCAGACATGTGTGAATGAAACAAAACACAACTCCAGGTCTGTTTGAGATGAGGTAACAACATTATAACATGGGTAAAAGCTCACAAGAGTCAATTTTGCAAAATATCGAACCTTTAAACCTGGGGCGTCTGATTTTCAAACTACGAAAGGAGAAAGTAGAGCTCCGTCTAACTAGATCTAGATTTAGAACAGCTTTTAAGAAAGAAGTGAAGCAAGGTGAACCACTAAAGGACAACCAATTAGCAATTAACTCTTATCCCACGCACCATATATACAGTAGCTCTTTTTTATAAGTTTGATTTATCATTATTAGTTTTTTTATTAAATATATTCAGCTTGTAGTGGCCTGATTTCTGTCACAAAGTTCGGATTTAATAACACATCTAAAATATAAACAAAATAAACATTACTTTGATGTTGAATGATGTGAAATGAATGAAGTATGTTCTCTTACAGCGGTTTCCATAAATCTATAAAACCTCTATAAAACCTACACTATTAAGTTTACAATAACAATATTCTGCATGTGGATTTTCTGTTTACGTCTCTTTATGTTTTCACCTGTGTGTCGTCTTAAACCTGTTCTCTAATCTCTCAGACATGGATTATGGTGAACTGGCATCACTAAATCCTTGGCAATTCTTCCCACAGGTCTCCATTCTGCTCCTTACACTAATGCTGGTGTTTGCGAGCTTCGGAGTTCAGCTGTTTGCCGGAAAGCTCGCCAAGTGTAACGACCCAACCATTCTGCTACGGGTATGACAGGATACGTAATCTTTTCTCTACAGTCCAAACCATCCGAACTGTAGCCGCTATGTTCTTGTTCAGTAATCCTGGCTGGGAAATGTAGATTTAATAACTAGGAGGGATTTCCTCAGTGAAATAAGTGTGGATAGACTTAGAAGACCCTTTATGTCCTGTTTTATACATAAGAAATAGACTAGTGCCACATGAACCATCTCGCACTTTGAGGACTT
>KN484877.1:0-21120 GCA_000787095.1 Periophthalmodon schlosseri
GAGAGTGAGGGGGGAGGAGGGGGGAGGATGGGGAGAGGAGGGGCGGGATCTGGATGTATGAGGAACAGTGTGATTGGTCTAACAGGCATCACTTCACACACTTCATATTCCGCCCCTGCAGCCAGGTGTTTGTAATCAGAAACCTCTGGCTGTAATCAAGGTAGTCCTGTGTGATGTCACCAACTACTGGAAATTGCAGTGGCCACTGAAGGCAGCACACACTCCACTGGAGGCAGCACACACTCCACTGAAGGCAGCACACACTCCACTGAAGGCAGCACACACTTAGATTTAGGGATTTTTGACCAGAAAGCTGAAAACCTTACCTCGTTTGCACTAAAGTTGACAAAAATTACTAGGAACAGCAGATAATAATAACCATATACACAGATTAGTAGTGAAATAAATTTGTTTTTAGTTCCACTTTAACAGAGTGTAGTGCATTGCTTATTGCTTATGCAGAAATCTGCAATGTTTTTCAGTCCCCTGTGATATTATTGTCCTTTCTTTTTTCCTCGTAAGCACCCGTGTTTGTTTTGATACAAACAGACCATGCATGTTCTTGATTGGCTAATCCAGCTGTCACTCACGCCCATCTGATCTCAGGGAAATTCACTGGTGACCAACCTCACATCTTCGTAAAGTATTGTAAGAGTGGGTATTCAGGCACTGACTGAAACAGAAAACAGAAGTAGTCCATAACAGTGCTATATAAATATAATGAAGTAACAGAAAACATGAGGTCATTCTGACATTAGACCCATTTCAGTCCATATTAAGTCCTCTGAGGTTTGTCAAAACTATTTCAAGAATTTTGGCTTTTGACATAGCTCTGTGCTAACATGGGTGTGAGCCTAGGAAAGAGTCACACAAAAAAGCCAAATGACTAAGCATGTAAAAGTGGTGTTATTTCCTCTCACAAAAGTTTAAATGATAATTCTTCATCAAAAACAGATCTGGAGTCCATTCGCTTTCACTCATTCTGATTATTTCAGTGCTCAGATTCCCTAGACTATGTAACTTTAAATTATAGTTGCTAGTGTTCGTTGCCTTATTTAGACCACTATACTCCACCCACCTGAGAAAGCACAAAATCTACTGTCTGAAAACATCATTTCAACTTTCACATTGACCTGTATGTCTGATGATCTTTGTTTTATTTTAGTTGGGATTGAGTTTGTTTTATAATGTTTTTTCTGTTGTTGTTTTTTGTTCACTTAGGGTTGGTTTTCTTGACATTTATGTTGTTGGTTGTTTTCACGTGTTAATGTGCTCTGTGGAGTGGCGCCCGTGTGCACTAGATTTAGTTCTGTTTACTTCACTTTTGGGTCTGTTCTTGTTCACACACACACACACCGCATCATTCAAACACCATGAACCATGTGAGAGGCCGTCAGCTGAGTAGAGAACTTATTTCCATGACAACACCCTTAAAGCGACAGAGGCCCGTGAAAGTGTTCTGAGTGGTGCACAGAGAGTCGGGCTGACCTGTACAGACAGAGACAGGAGAAGTGTTTCAATCTCTCTCAGAGCTGCTGTTTACTGCGGTCCAGAATGTGACTATTGGGCTCAAACCGGCCCAAGCACCGCTCTCTACATTAACCTAGTCCAACTACTGACACTGTGACCTTTATCTATGTTGTTGTTTTTCTTGACCTTTATGTTGTTGTTGTGTTTATTGACGTTCATGTTGTTATTTTGTCTAGACCGCATTGACGCTCTGGAGCTGAACCTGACTCAGGCCGAGCTCCAGACTCAGTCTTGCTTCAGTCTGAAGGATGCAGCAGAGGCCCAGACCAAGGCAGCCGAGAGCCAGACAAGAGCCTGCCAGTCCAACCAGAACTATCTACAGAAACAACTGTAAGTACTACTGGTACTACTACTATGACTACTACTACTACTACATGCAGACCAAGACAGCAGAAAGCCAAACAGAGCTCTGGTCTCCTGAGTGCAGTCTATTGCTGTACCCATCATAAAGCTTTAGTAAGTGGACCATCATAAAGCTTCCATCATAAAGTGGACCTTGGCATTAATATGATCAGGGAAACATTTGTGAATTTTCCTATTGGTCATGTATTTCAGTGAGTAGTTTATCCCTCTTTCTCAATATTAAGTAAAAGTATTGAAAATCAGATACTAATTGACACTAAAACGATCAAAACTACATCTATCGATACTAAAAAAATCACATTCACAGAACAGAAATTAACCTTTCTTGAATAGTTTTACAATGATCTTGAGCTATAACAGAACTAGTATAAATCCACACAGACTAGCATATTCCCATGGAACATTATGGAACCTACCTGGACCAATACACACTACTATACACAGTGTATTCACTGTATTGTGTCTGTCTGTTTTCAGTCAGAAGTGTAAAGAGTCGAATGCCGTGGAGCAGAGCACTCCTCAGAAGACCTCCGCTGATCCCTCGGGATCCGGTGTTAAAGGGACTGGACCAGGACTCAGACCCACTGGGATCCTGGTTTTGGCTCTGCTCCTGCCTGCTACAGTCCACCTCCTCACCTGTGAGTGCCACACACTGATGTCCAGGGTCGGGGCAGTGGGGACACATGACAATTCTCCATAAATATACAAAAACAGTACAAAACTTTATACAGCAAATTGACAAACACGATGCGATGTGCAGTAGTGTCATTAGCAGGATACACACTGGAGAGCGAGGGAGGGGCGGGATCTGGAAAGGAAAAGTGTGATTGGTCTATCTTCACTTTTTAACGAGAAAGCTGCAAATTTAGATAGTAACTGAATCAAAACTGCAACATGAATCAACACAAACAGCAAATCACGAAGGCTGTAATTTTTGAAGCACCATAATTTCCTCCACAAACAGATAAATAACTGTAGTGGCTGAGTGGCTAGAACATGCGCTTCACAGCACAAAGTTTTTCCGGGTAAGATTCCTGGGCCACCTTTATGTGTAGAGTTTGCATGTTTCGCGCTGCGCTAGGGTGTGTTTTCCCCGGACAGTCCGGTTTCCCCCATCAACCCAAAACAATGAAACAATAGGTCAAATCTTCCATCTTAAGTAGTCCTGAAGATTAGCTCAAGATCTAGCAATGGGTCTCCAAGGCTGCGGTGCTCACTGCTCCTGAGGATATGGCCCAGCGGCATTGAAGGAAGAGTGAAATGTAGAGGAACAATAAAGTGGACCTTAACCATAACCTTAGTTTAGATCTGTACAAACATGTTCTGAAAAGTGATTCTTGGTATTAGTTTTCAGTTCAAATTTCAGTCTTGTTGTCAAATCTCCTGGACATGTTTAAAATGTGAACTTAAACATGAAGCGCAAATCTAATCACAATCACAATGCTTGTCAGAAAAATTACAATTTGATATTTTTCCCAAATCGTTCAGCCTTATCTTACTGTGAGGATGTTGCCACTCCACAGATCTGCCCTGTAACTAAAATAGATATGTTTACTGTATTTTCCGGAGTATAAGTCGCACCAGCCAAAAAATGCATAATAATGAAGAAAAAAACATATATTAATACACCCTTTTTAATGCCATACTGTGGAAGATTCTAGGCAAAGCAATAACATCTCCATGGAAACAAGCACGTGGTGTATCCTTCCACCAGAAAAGTTACATAGTGCGCCATTAAAAGGCAAATTCTACCATACAATTCTGACCTGCCCCCCACCTGAATAATAAACTAACTATATTGGGCAGTGTATAAAATAAAGGAAACTACTACTCCACCTGATGCACTGAGGAGTAAAGAAGTTTGAACAATTGATACTTTGCAGTGACATCAAGCTGGGGGGGTTCTACATGTGTGTCTATGGAGGAGTGTTCAGCAGTTACCATGGTGACACAACACTCGCATTAGCAAACACTGCCAAAAAAGTTTTAAGATCTGTCTGAAGTCTGAAAACTCCAGAAAAAATACAAAGTAGATTTAAAGAAGGGGTTTAGCACTTCTATGGGGTATCAACTGTTAGCACATAACATCATGTTAACTTTTAACGTTTTGAAAATGCTATATTGACCGAAATCGACGTATTAACAGAGTGCTATCACATTACAATTGATGTGAATTCCACAAATGAAACTACTGCACATCGCATCCGGTTTGTGAATTTGTAGTGTATTGTTTTATATCCTGTTTTTGTACATTTATGGAAAATTGCTGTGCAGGAGCATGGGTGGCGTGCGTTTGTGGGCTGAACATTGAACAAAATCTTACAGCTAACTGTAAGGAGGGTTTGAATAGGGCCCGGGAGAGACCACTAGGTTAGTCAAACATGCATGAATGACATCTAAAACACATTTCTGTAATTCAAAGTTACAACCTATCTTCATACAGTGAGGCCCAGAGAGATGAGCCATAGGGACATTCTCTCCCCAAACACAAATATATAATAAATATAACTCTTTCTGACAAACGTAGCTGTCTTATATAGAGCTCTGGAATATTTCTCATGAGTGCCTAACCTTATCGCTGCAGGAGTACATTTTTTTTTTTGCACTGTCGAAGGAACAAAGTGAATGCCTGGATAATTCAAACCAGGATCTACCGCACACATTTTTATGAGTCATATTTGAGACTGGTCCACAAAAACTATAAGCACACTGCCCTCTGCTGGACACAACTGCTCATTGCACTTTACGAGACAGGGTACTCTGTCTGAAACTCAAATTAGACTTTAATCTGAGTTTTATTTTAACACAATCTGACCAGAAAGAACTGATTTAGCTGGAACTACGACAGGTGAGATGATTTGTGCTGTTAAACAAGTTTCTCACACATAAAATTACAATTGCAATATAGCTAGCATTAGCCAACAGTTTTTCAGTTAGTCATTGTCACCTTTTTGACAATTGCATATAGCTAGCATTAGCAAACAGTTTTTCAGTTAGTCATTGTCACCTTTTTGTTGAAAATCAAACTCCTAAACTGGACCATGAACCTCCCACCTCTATTTTTTCTTGAGTTTTCAAACTCTTGTCAGTGTCAGTGTTTGCTAATGTGTCACCATGGTAACTGCTGAACATTCCTCCATAGACATACATGTAGAACACCCCCAGCGTGATGTCACTGCAAAGTGTCAATATGTGTGTATGTATGTATGTGATTATATATATATATATTTCTTTTTCTGTAATAAAAGTTGTTTATAGCAACCAAAAAAATTCAATTTTGTCAGATAGACAAAAGTTTTAGAGTGAAGACATTTCACTGCTCATCCAGGTGGCTTCTTCAGTTCTGGTCAGATGCTGGTGGACACTGCCTTATATCTATTTGAAGTGAGGAGCTCACTACACTGAAACTAACACACCTATTTGTTTACAGTTTCTGTTTGTTAGGTAGCTCTATTGAACTACACTAAATTTGAACTGTCCCTGACAATCGTTCAGGCCCTAAATGGCTGCTTTCACAGCTATTAGTATACTGGCTATCACTACTGTTTTCCTTTTTTGATTGAGGTCTGAGGATGGAGTTATAAATAGGAGATAAATGTGTCAAAGCAACCTCAATCCTGTTCAAAGATGGATTGTCTTTCCTAACATTTTAGGAAACACAATCCCCTCTCAAACCATTTCTTTTCTTTGTCTAAGATCTGTACATCACTATCTTCAAAGGAGTGGTTAGTGACTTTGAGATGGAGATGTACGGCAGATTGGCAAAGTCCAGGTGGCTTCTTCAGTTCTGGTCAGATGCTGGTGGACACTGCCTTATATCTATTTGAAGTGAGGAGCTCACTACACTGAAACTAACACACCTATTTGTTTACAGTTTCTGTTTGTTAGGTAGCTCTATTGAACTACACTAAATTTGAACTGTCCCTGACAATCGTTCAGGCCCTAAATGGCTGCTTTCACAGCTATTAGTATACTGGCTATCACTACTGTTTTCCTTTTTTGATTGAGGTCTGAGGATGGAGTTATAAATAGGAGATAAATGTGTCAAAGCAACCTCAATCCTGTTCAAAGATGGATTGTCTTTCCTAACATTTTAGGAAACACAATCCCCTCTCAAACCATTTCTTTTCTTTGTCTAAGATCTGTACATCACTATCTTCAAAGGAGTGGTTAGTGACTTTGAGATGGAGATGTACGGCAGATTGGCAAAGGAAATAAATGGTTTCACTTTAAAACTTTTGTCTGGTTGACAGATTTGAATTCTTCATTCGCTATTGATCGTACCTGGACGACTGAGGGATTACACATACAAAAATAGTTTTATCTTTTTTGGGGGGTTTGAATAAATCAGATCTGAATAAATCTAAGTTGTATGTTTAATTAATTTTTGTTCCAGAATTTGGGAGCAGCATCGGGGATAAAGAGGCTGGACTCACGACTGCTGTACACTTCTTGTTTACGCTCTCATTTCCATGGAAACGCTGCATCCCTGGCCTCTGATTGGACTTAGCATATGACTCGCTGAACACTTCCTTGACTATCTGCTGATATAATGCATTTGTATTGTAGACTTCACAAAATGGCTTCTGCTGCAGCTCTTTACAACATTTAATCATGTTTTTTATGTATAATTTTGTTTTATTAACTGTCTTTTTTTTTGCATTTTGAAAGTAAGCAGATTTATTTCTTCTTATTTCAAGCTCAATGATCTTGAAAGTCAAAAGTACCATTCAAAAACGGTTCTTGTCATAGGAGTAAATTATTTAAAACTCAAAAGAAAAAAAAAAAATCACAAATAAAAAAAATCAAAATTAAATAATTGAAACTTTTTGTTATCAGATTCATAATTTTACAGTTTACTATTTTTACAGAAATGTATGAAGGCCTATAGAACAATTTCACAACATTAAACAAAAATATCATAATTAAATACATTAAATAAAAAATCATTTAAACAGTGAAAAAACTGACAATATATTGCTCTCATTTTTATTTTTTATTTTTTTTGTTTCATTGCATTCCTGACTATTCTGTAAAAGTCACATATCTGTTCATAATGTTGTTTACTGAAGAAATTATGTGTTTGCTGGAGGTTTGTCATTAAAAAACAAGGATATATTTTTGTTATTTAGATTTTTTGAAATGACTTTTTTGTTTTGTGTTGATAAAGTGACTCTGTGGTAAAGGTGAATGCGTTTTCTGTGACACTGGCTTGTGCTTTGCTCATAGGCGGATTTGAACCCACACAAACTACACCTGTTTTGATGTTTTATGCTGTTTTGTTTTTTTTGTTTTTTTTTTTCATATGTGTGTTTTTGACTTGAAATAAATACACCTGACGTTACACAAACTCTTATGAGACCAGCAGTTTTATTCTTTGATCATAAAAGTGAATTACAAATAAAGAGTAGCATGCAGTGATAACTTTTGACCAGCAGATGTCACTGTGACTCAAGTTCATGCGATACAAGGCCCCTTTTATTAAAGCAGATTTTTACTTAGATAGTTACTTTAAAGCCACAGTATGCAACTTTTTTGTCAATAAATTACTATGTTTCCTTGGAGTATGGCTTTGACTTTTTATATATAGAATCATACAGTTGACGTGCCACCTCCAGAAGTGTAGGCTACCTTTTAAAATGACACTGACATGACATGAATTTCATTTTTGGGAGATAAAATGTGACTTGTTTTATGTAACTCAGGTGGTAGAACAGTCGGCTTATAACCTGATGGTTCGATCCCTCTGACCAGTGCATGGGCAAGAAGGTCCATGATGTAAGTCCTTTATTAATATATGAAAAACAGGGTTTAATGTTCAGATCTGGGTTAAAATGGTTTAAGGTTAGGGTTTAGGTTAAGTTTAGGCAATTAGTGACTGTGGTTAAGGTTTCAGTCTCCAGGAAATGAATAGAAGTCAATGTAATGTCCCCAAGAAGCATGATGCGTGTGTGTGCATGAAGGTGTGTTAGAGATTTGTAATTACAAAAGTTATCTCAGAGGCACAATTTATTTAAAGCCCCACAGTGTAACTTTTAGCTAATAAATTGACCAAAATAAAAGCTTTTTTTCTTTTTTTTTTTTCCTTTTTTTGGTTGTGTTTATTGCTCTGAAAAATGTAGAAACACATTTATTCTTACTGTTAGTGGGCTTGCATCTCCACAAACCTGACTTTTATTTGGCCTGGGGGACGGCCTCCATGGAAATATTGTTCCTTTGGCTATAATATTCCACATTATGGCATAAAACTGATCTATCACCATGTTGTTGAGAATGTTCCTAAGCATGGTTTTAACTTTCTATGGGATTATGCACCCTTCAGAAAGTTACATAGTGTTGCTTAAAGTTTAGGTTTCAGTAAATGTAACTTCTTACACACAAACCAATTCTTATTGCCCAAAACTTAACCTAAGCATAATGATTCCAGCATTTTTATGTTGTATTTCTTGTGCAAATGTGGAACAAATCGTGTTGAGTCTCTTCCTCTGTACACGACTCGGAGTCCATCAGACGGACAAAAGAAGAGTGTATGAGAGAAAGAGAAGCGGGCGATCAAAGCTTGGACCTGTCTGAGCGAAAAAAAAGGAGAGAAAAGAGGAGAGGAGCGGGAGGAGCGAGGGATGAGCAGATAAAAGTGGAGGAGAGCGCTGGAGCGTACAGGATCGCGCTCAGCCTCCGTAAAACACAGCGCTCTACACACTGGACTTCATTTCCTCTGCTGTGACAAAGAGGGATTTAGAGCCCACAGAGTCCGCTTTTGGTCGGCTTTAGCGCGACTGTGTCTGATCTGCATAATCTGATGTGAGTGTGCAGGAGAACTCCACTCTGCTGTTTGGGAAGGAGATCTGAGTCCCGGGTCAGAGAGAAGAGGCAGATACTCCTGAATGTTAAGGGGCTGTACCCATTTTTCCATGTAATAGTACAAATGTTAAATGTCCCAGTACATATGTATATAAAAGCTCTTAGCATCAAAATAAGACTGATGTGTGCTATCTGCTTAGTGTTTATTGTCCATGAACTAGGAAGTCATGCTGGTGCACTGTTAGCATGCTAGTTGTTGTTATCATTACTCCACTTTTGCTCATAAACTCATTGTGCTGAAGGAAAGAGAACAAGGCCACCTTTTTCCGGGCAAGAACCACGGCCTCGGATTTGGAGGTGCTGATTTTCATCCCAGTCACTTCACACTTGGCTCTATGTCACTGGTGCAAAATTGCAGCCATGTCGCTATAGATCTGCCTCCGGCAGTTGTGGCTCAGTAGTAAAGCAATAAAGAGTAAATGAATAATGCAATAAAAAATAAGTGTCCAAAATGTAATGTATTACTGTTAAATCAGGATAAAACCAACCTATAGACCAGTCCAAGAATCAAAACCATACTGGGCCAAACAGGACTAGACCAAGCTCCACTCATGCTTAACCTTTGGCTTTAGTCTAATGGGTACTTAGTGCAGTGAGATTTATCTTGTTTCATGTTTGCCCTGCCTTTAATCAGGCCTCTGTCATGAGCGTGTCCACCTCACCAGCGGGGGGCAGCCGGAGGTAGCTGTTTTAAATGCTAATTCCTCTTCTCCTTCTACTCCTTCTACACCTTTTAGCGCTAACTACATCCCATCTCTCCACCACAGCCCATCTCTTACTCCAGTGATCACAACATGTCCGCCGCGCTGCCAAGCTCTACACTGCAAAAACACAAACAGCACATATTACTTTCCTACAGAAAATGTGTTTGATAGTTTTGACAGCTTACTTACAAACCAAACCCTACACGGCAACCTCAGATTTGAATAATCAGAGCACCTTGATGAGAAATGGGCTATTGGAACAAGACGGAAATGGGCAATATGCAAGAAGAAGGCTCTGTTGGAATGGACTCCAGTGACCCGAATCAGAGGGGTTACAAGAACAGGATGTGGGAGAAATGGTTACTTTGAAACCCACAGCCCAAGCTTATGGCTAAGCAACTAGTAGCTCAGTGTTCCAACATCCACAAACAGCAACTCACAACTTGGGACTGACGAGGTATAACTTAAATGCCTGGACACCAGGTCAGAGGGGAGTTAACATCAACTCCCCAACCAGAGATTGGGCACGAAGCCCCAATAAGTATCACACTGAACAAGGCAGCGACTGACCTGAAAGATCATGGCCCGAATGAACACAAGGCAAACCCGACGCCAGCTACAGAGGCTAAGTGAAGTGCCATCTAAAAGTCTCCTAGAAGATGTGAATGCAGCATTGAGAGCCATCCCTACCTCAACTATCACAGAAACCAATGAGCTGATATACACTTCAGCAGGCATTGAAGCCATCCCTACCTCAACTATCACAGAAACCAATGAGCTGATATACACTTCAGCAGCAGTGATCCTAGAGATGCTTGGCTATAAGAGCAACCATGGGAGCCATGACAGCAATACCCACAGTGGAAATGACCGTTAGAGGCTAAAATCAAAGCAGCACGGAGAGAAGTGAGTCAACTGTCAGAGGCCCAGAGAGGTGCAATGAAAAAACAAGTACTCAAGAGGTACAGCCAGATGCCCATACCTGAAGCACTGGAAACTGCTAAACAAAGGCTCTAAGCCTTGGCCAGTCGCCTAAAGAGGTACACGAGAGATAATGAAGCCAGACGAATAAATTGACTCTTCGTAATACAATAATGTTATTACAATGTTATTGCCTGGATTGATTACAAGAAAACCCATGACTCAATGCCACACGCACACACATCAACAGGACTCTAAGAGCCTTCATTGCAACTTGATGAGGTTGTGGAAAACCGCCCTTGAGGCCAATGGCAAGCCACTTGCACAAGTGACCATCAAATGTGGCATATACCAAGGAGACGCACTGTCCCCACTGCTGTTCTGCATAGGACTGAACCCCCTCAGCCAAATCATCAACAGCACTGGCTATGGATACTGACTCAAGAATGGGGCCACCATCAGTCACCTCCTCTACATGATGACATCAAGCTGTACGCTAAGAATGAGCGAGACATCGACTCACTGATCCACACCACCAGGATCTACAGCACAGACACTGGAATGTCATTTGGGCTTGAAAGTGTAGTCGGATGGTGACAAAGAGAGGGGAAGTAGTCCACACAGAAGGGCTCTCACTCCCAGGAGGAACAATAGCAGACACTGAGGACAGTTACAAGTACCTTGGTATCCCACAAGCAAATGGCAAATGACAAGTGTCCACCGCCAAATACCTCCAACGAGTAAGGCAAGTCCTAAGAAGTCAGCTCAATGGCAAGAACAAGACCTGGGCAATAAACAGCTAGGCCTTCCGGGAAATCAGACACCAAACAGGAATCATAAGCTGACCAAAGGAGAAGATACAGACCACAGACATTAAGACACAAAAGTTCCTGACTATGCATAGAGCATTCCATCCCAAATTCGCCACCCTGAGACCATATGCAAGCCCGTAAGACAATCTAGCACATAACTGCAGGGTGTAAGATGCTGGCAGGAGAAGCATCCATGGAAGGACATAACCACGTAGCAGACACAGTTTACACAAACAAGTCTGCAGAGTACAGGCTGGAGACCCCAAGGTCAAGGTGGGAAACACCTCCAAAGGTAGTGGAGAATGATTGAGCCAAGATCCTGTGTGACTTCCAGATACAGACTGACAGAATGGTGATGGCAAACCAACCGGACATTGTGGTGGTGGATAAACAACAGAGCAAAGCCGTTGTGGTGGCAGTACCAAGTGATGGGAACATCAGAAAAAAGGAGCATGAGAAACTAGAAAAATGGTGCCCATGGTTATCGGAGCACTCGGGCCAGTAACCCCCAAACAGGGGGAGTTGTATTAACCCACTCTATATATATTTGGCTATTTTGTTTGTAAATCAAGATAAATTAAGATTACTCAAATCTAATAAAACTAAAAACATACATTATCATGTTCCATTAAGTTCTTGCTGGATATTGCTTTAACCAATAGCACAATATCAATGACTGTGCAATACATTGTGCATCTAGAATGTAATACTAACCTTTTGGTTATTGGACAACCACTTACCCACCTGAGTCATCGTTGTTCTAATGAAATCTCTTCATTTTCAACTATTCACTGAAACTGTAGAATATCCTCTTTTTACAGTGCAGGTGTTGAATGGCCCGGAGTGCTGAGCCGTGTGCAAACCTGACGCTAATAGCGGCCATGACAGTTGTGTGTGTTAGCGTTAGCGCTGACAGCAGGACATTAACTTCACGTCTGCTTCACTGACCGCTGCTGACCGCTGGCTCCGGCACCACACACACTGGACAGAGGATTTGAGGTTTTGGACATAACCAGCGGGGGGCCGGGGGAAATTGTGCACCAAATTCTCAAATTCAAATTTTCTCGGCCGAATAGCTCACACCAAACAACTTAAAATGACCAAATGGAGTCCAGTCCATTTGCTGTGATGGGAGTTAATAGAGTAAAAGGATTAGAGCTTTGGTTTGTCCTCGAAAGACAAGGTCAAAGGTCACATGGTTAACACAGCAGATATAGTACAGGTTCTACAGGTCCTACACAGCGAGTATCAAGTGATTAGCTAAGTAACTTTGCTAACCAACCAACGTTGCTTGTGTCTATGACACCTGTGGATCATTATGTTATAATTTGGACATTTCAAATGGCAACCTTGATCTAAAACGACTTAATAAAAGAAACAAGTCCACAGATTTCCGGGTCGGAAAACTGTAGACCCAATGAGGTATTAGGAACCAATTCCCTCCTGCCCCTTTATGGAAAAGATGGCGTGGGGCTCTGAAATCTACCGGGAGCGCAACACAGTGACCCATTACCAATCCACCAGCCCTTTTTTTTAGCATGGTTGTTTTTGTAGAATTTTGAGGAATTTTGCAAAAAAGTCACATAAATTCCTGTATTCTGCTACAATTTAATTATTATTTTTTGCCAAATAATATTAGGCTCATTACAATAAGCTGGCGAGATCTCATCTTGGTCTATATGCTTAAAACTATGCATCAAACAATTGGCCTATTCTGCTCTTTTACATGTATATTCAATAATTTATTTCAAGTAAACGCTTCAGTTCAATGCATAATTGCACCTAAAATTCAGCTGAACTCACTGATGCTCTGCACAGGACAGCTTTTTGCCGAATCCCATGTTTATTACCAATTAAGAAAATTAAATTGAAGAAAGAAGTAATTACAGAGCAGTGGGCGTGTACCGGTGGCGGTGAAAATGGGGGTTAATGTCTTGAATACGGGAAAATAAAGATTACTCAAACATGCATGAATCACTCTAAATACAATTTTGGGAGGATAAATGAGAAAGGAAAGAACTATGAAAATAATTGTATTTTGCACAATATGTCTCCTTTAAATAAGAAAAAGAAGGCCCAGACTTGTAAGTTAGAAAGACTTAGCCTACGTGTGCTGTGTATACTATGAATACAAATGAACAACTGGTTGGGGGTCTACCACCTGCTTGTCAGTGTATGTTATTGCAGTCCCTTGAACAATCCACTGTATGGCATTAAAATAACTGTATGTAGCCTGCCCTCTTACAGTTAAAAAAAAGTTAATGCAATTACAACTGAACCTGGGTTGCCAGTTCCTGAACCTGCAGATAGAGGACACAGACAAGTTTTTCACAGTATATGGACAGGTCATGCCCAATGTGAAAGCTCAGAACTTGCAGAATTCACTCACTGAGCTGCAGAGGCTGCACTAGCACTGATTAAGTAACAGGAAAAGTTACATTTGATTTGAACATGTCTACGTCATATCTGAGGACACAGATAGGTCATGTTTGTGAAATTTTAAACACCAAACACCAAATTTCTAAACTTTAAATACAGTTCCTTCAAATGTGTCTTTCTTGCATTTTTTCAGTTTTTACCATATCACTATACAGGGCACAATATTAAAATTCAGTGAAATATTTTGACTAGAAGTAGATAGAATCCCCTCCCGTGTCCTTCACATGTGTTATTGTGTAGAGGACATCACGGCAGTCTCTCTGATCTGAATCAAACCTGACTGCAGCTCCATTAAACTGCTCTGGATTCACTCTGGACCCTGAGGAAGAAACGCCCGGATGCCCTCCCGCGAGGATACACAGAGGAGCAGGTCCAAAGACAGAGCAGGGCAGAATGACAATGAGCTGCAGTCAGAAAGTGTGGTGGTTTTTGAGAGTTTCTGAACTCAACAGTAGACTAAACAAGGGCTAAGGTAGGATTAAGGCAGGACTAAACCAGGACTAAACCAGGACTGAAGTACAACTAAACTAGGACTAAACCAGGGCTTAACCAGGGCAAAAATACAGCATAAAACCAAACCAGGACTAACTGGGGACTAAACTGGAACTAAACTTGGACTAAACCAGGACTCTACCAGAATTACCCGACAACACCATTATACTACCTCTGAGTAATCCCCAAGTCCCTGTGTCCTCTGACCTCTGACCCTGCTCCTAACCTAACTCCAGCCTCACAGACAGTCCATGTTGATACTTGCAACTTGCAACTGCAACCACACACTGTATATAAATGGACATAGCTAACCTGCGAGCCGCCACGTTCCAAATAGGAAGTGAGCATGGGCTGCGCTTCCGGCTCCGTCGACTCTGGCTGTGATTCACTTTTACATTAGAAAACTGTGGCCCCACTCTCCGTAAATGCTGCTGTCAGGCTCGTCATTTTGGTCTTAAAATGTTCGTATTCACCCACTCTACATGATCCTGGTATTTTTATTTCGCTATTGTGTCCTAACTCATGATATGAACATTATAAGACACAAATAGCTGCCTTCTTTCCCCAAGGTCGCTCCCACTAGTGTTAGCAACAGGTTTGACTGACAGCATTGCTAAGCACCCACCCCCTGCTAAACCAGCGGTGCGGGTGAAAAGGGGTGTTATTGTCAATAGCTTTTCTCCGGATTGGCTCTTTAGTTGCTATGATATTTGTGGTTGAAATTCCAAATATGGAGCCTGGCTCCAAATTCAACCCTATAACTACTGGAGCCAAACGCTATGGGTCACACTCACTTAGTCCATTACTTTATACAGTCTGTGTTTGGACCTGATCTCCAACTGAACATTCTCTGTGGGTGTGAAGCTAACAGTAGGCACCACTCTGTCTGAAACTCTATTAGACTTTAATCAGAGCTTTATTTTAACACAATCTGACCAGAAAGAGCTGGTTTAGCTGGAACTACATCAGGTGAGCTGATTTGTGCTGCTAAACAAGTCCTTCACACGTAAAATTAGAGTCACAAACGAGCAAGCATTTGCCAACAGTTTTTCAGTTAGTCACTCTCACGTTTTAGTTAAAAATCAAATACCTTAACAGGACCATAAACGCTCGTATTGATCACAGGCTCCTGAAAATGTGTTGATGCTTAAATCCTTTTTGTATTTTTTATATTTTAAAGATCATCCTAAAACTTTTTTTGGCAGTGTATGATAATGTGTGCATTGTGTCACCATGGTAACTGCTGAACATCCCACCATAAAGATATATGTAGAACACCCCCAGCATGATGTCCCACCTCAATGGGAGTTGTTTACACCTGCACTGAAAGGAGCAGATACAACATATAAGACTATATCTCTGTCCTCCTCTCTCTCGTCTCCCCCATCCTTTTTACATCTCCACGCTCTCTCTGCTCCCTATCTCCCTCTCTCTCTTGCTCTCATTCTTCCACTTCTTCTTTTCTCTTTCTTACTCTCACTCTTTCTCAGTCTCTCTCTGACTCTCTTTCTTCCCCTTATTTCTCTCTCTCTCCTTCTCTTCCTAGTTCCCTCTCCCTCTCGTTTTCGTAGATAGTATGTAAATATATGTAAACGCTTCAGTTTGATTTTGTAAATAGCACGAGGTGTGAAAATGTTTTTGACACAATAAGTCTCTTAAAAGTCTAAAATTAAATCTCATCTCTCTTTCTTTCTCTCTTTACTCTCTCCCTCTCTCTATCTTTCCACTCTCTCCCCTTCCCTCTTCCTCCCTTTCTCTTTTCCACCTTCATTCTTTCTCTTCCTCTCACCCCCTCACTCTCACTCCATCTCTCCACCTTGTCCCCCACTCTCTCCCTCCCTCTCTCTTCCGTCTCTCTCACTCCCTGTTTTCTCTCTCCTTTCTCCTCCTTTCATTCTTTCACTTCTTCCTTTCTCCTTCTTACTCTCCCCTCACACTCCTTCCTTCTATACCTCCTCCATATTTTCTATTTTTTTTCTCTTCCTCTTCTCTCTTTTTTTACTCTTTCTGCCTCCCTCTTTTTCTCCATCTTTCTCACTTCTCTCTCTTCCCCTCTCTCTCTCCCTCACTAAATCAAGTCTAAACCAGGAATAAACAGAGAGTCAGAAAACCCAGGACTTAACCAGATCTTAACCAGGTCTAATCCAAGACTAAACCAGGTCTAAACCAGGATAAAACCAGGTCTAAACCAGGACTAAACAGGGAGTCAGAAAACCCAGGACTAAACGAGATCCAACCCAGGGCTTAACCAAGTTTAACCCAGAACAAACCAGGTTTAAACCAGGACTAAACCAGGTCTAAACCAGGTCTAAACCAAAAATAAACAGGGACTCAGAAAACCCCTCTCTCTCCCTCTCTCTTATGTCTATCTGTCTCCCCACTCTCTTTCCTTCCTTCTGTACCCCCTCCATCATTTCCTCCTTCATTCCATCTCTTCCTATTCCCTCTTTTTACTTTCTCTACCTCTCTCCTCTCTCCATCTCAATCTCTCCACCTTGTCCCCCACTCTCTCCCTCCCTCTCCCCTCCATCTCTCTCACTCCCTGCTTTCTTCCTCCTTCCTCCTCCATCGTTCCTTCCTCGTCTCTCCTTTTTACTTTCCCTCTTCTTCCCCTTCTTTCTCTCTCTCCTTCTCTCCTCCTTCTATCCCCCTCTCCTTCTCTCCCTCCTTCTCCCTCTCTCTCCAGTATAAATCAGTATAACTCATATATGTGGACCTTATTAGCCCCGTGAATGCTCCCTTTGTCTCGAGCTGCACACACTCCGGCCTCTGATTGGTCCGGAGCCGAGCAGGTCCCGCCTCCTCCGCTCCGTGAGTGGCTGAGGCGGCCCCGGGTTCAGTGCGAGGCCATGGGGACGAGGAGATGGGATCCAGATGTTTGTGCGCACGCGGCACCGAGGCTGCAGGGGCGGACGCGGACAGTAGAGGGAGCATGAGCACAGTTTTTACAGGTCAGTAGGAAAATATCGGAGAGCCCTCGTAGAACTTGTCTATTCAAAAAATAAATAAATGAAAATAAATAAAACTCTCTCTGAAATAAAAATTCTACACCTTTTTTTTTTCCCCCCCTGAATAAAAAAATTTAAACCGTGGGTAATTTTAGTCTAAACCAGGTCTAAACCAAGTCTAAACCAGGAACAAACCAGGACTAAACAGAGTCAGAAAATCCAGGACTAAATCAGGACTAAACCAGGTCTAACTCAGGAATAAACTGGGACTAAACCAGGACTAAACCAGGTCTAACCCAGGTCTAAATCAGGACTAAACAGGGAGTCAGAAAACCCAGGACTAAACAGGTCCATCCCAGGACTAAACCAGGTCTATACCAGGTTTAACTCAGGACTAAACCAGGTCTAAAACAAAAATAAACAGGGACTCAGAAGACCCAGGACCAAACCAGGTCTAGCCCAGGACTAAACCAGGTTTATCCAAGGACTAAAACAGGTCTAAACCAGGTCTAACCCAGGTCTAAACCAGGTCTAACCCAGGAGTAAACCAGGTTTAAACCAGAAATAAACAGAGAGTCAGAAAACCCAGGACTAAACCAGGTCTAACCCAGGACAAAACCAGTTCTAAACCAGATCTAATCCAGGTCTAAACCAGGTCTAAACCAGGTCTAACCCAGGTCAAAACCAGGTCTAACCAAGGTCTAAACCAGATCTAACCCATGTCTAACCCAGGTCTAAACAAGATCTAAACCAGGTCTATCCCAACCAGTTTTAAACCAGGAATAAACAGAGAGTCAGACAACCCAGGACAAAACCAGGTCTAACCCAGGACTAAACCAGGTCTAAACCAGAACTAAACCAGGTCTAAACCAGATCTAACCCAGTTCTAAACCAGGTCTAAACCAGGTCTAAACCAGGTCTAAACCAGGTCTAAACCAGGTCTAAACCAGGTCTAAACCAGGTCTAAACCAGGTCTAAACCAGGTCTAAACCAGGTCTAAACCAGGTCTAAACCAGGTCTAAACCAGGTCTAAACCAGGTCTAAACCAGGTCTAAACCAGGTCTAAACCAGGTCTAAACCAGGTCTAACACAGGTCTAAACCAGGTCTAACCCAGGAGTAAAGCAGGTTTAAACCAGGAATAAACAGAGAGTCAGAAAACCCAGGACTAAACCAGGTCTAAACCAGAACTAAACCAGATCTAACCCAGGTCTAACCCAGGTATAAACCAGGTCTAAACCAGGTCTAACCAAGGACTAAACCAGATCTAACCCAGGTCTAAACCAGGTCTAACCCAGGACTAAACCGAATCAAAACCAGTTTTTGAAGCAGGACTAAACCAGGTCTAAACAAGCAAGAAACCGAGAGTAGCCTACGTCTAAACCATGACAAAACTAGCACTAAACCAGGACAAAGTCTGGGCTAGGTCCAAACCAGGCCTAAACCAGGACTAAACCAGGCATTAAGGCCTGAACCAGAACAAACCAGGACTATGTCTTCAGGTCTAAGGGCTGCACCATTTAGGAAAAATATGTAATTTTGATTTTGTAACAAGCACTGTGATTGTGATTAGATTTGTGATTTATGTTTTAATAATAAGATTCTATGCAAAGTTCACATTACTCATCCAGAAGAACTGATTCAAAAACTGGCAAACTAATATAAGAATCACATTTCAAAACATGTTTGTACAGATCAAACTCCAGGGTTAGCAGTTTGTATGCAGAAAAGGCGTACCATGGTAAGCCTTTGCGATTTGCTAATTGTGTCCATTCAAACTGCGTCTTCGATTAGATTTTGATTCATTCATTAACCCGGTGACCAGGTCTAAATCAGGACTTAACCAGTTCTGAAGTTTTGGATCTATATTTGATCTACATGTTTTTCTCCAATAGCACAAATATTCTTGGAGTGTTTGGGTTCAGTGGGGCCTTTGTGTTACATAACCTCCTCTTTGTGTAAAACTCTAAATCCCTGTGTTTTCTGAGTGCCTGAATGTTTCATGTGTGCTTTATACACTTCTGCTCTGAGAGCGCCATCAAACTTTGATATGTCCTCCTCCTCCTCCTGTCCTCCTCCTCCTCCCCCTCCAGTCCTCTTTCTCCTCTTCCTCCTCTACTACCTGTCCTTTTCCTCCTCCTCCTCCAGTCCTCTTCTTCCTCCTCTCCTCTTTCTCCTCCTCCATTTCCTCTTCCTCTGTTTCTTTGTCCTCTCCTTCCTCATGTCCTCCTTCTCCTACTTCTCTTCCTCCCTCTCTTTTTTCCTTCTCCTCCCTTTCCCTCTCCTCCCTCCTTCCATCTCCTCCTGTCCTTTTCCTCCTCCTCTTCTTCCTCCTCCTCCTCTTCCTCCTCTTCCTCCCTCTCCTCCTTCCCTTCCCCCTCCTCCTATTCTCTTCCTCCTCTTCCTTACTCTTCCCTCACCTTTTCTTCCTCTCCTCCTGCTCTTTCTCCTCCTCTTCCCCTTTTCCCCCTCCTCTCCCTCCTCCTCCCCCCTTCACTTCCTCCTCCTCCATCCTCCTCCTCGTTCTATACTTCCTCCTCCTCTTCCTCCTTCTCATCCCCCAGAACCATGCTGCGTCACCCCTCCTTACAGGGTCAATGTAGAGAACGTACGAGGACAGGGGCTAACCACTCTGCCACATCGGAGATCAGGAGTCTAACCCACAACCTCCTGACTGAGAGGAGGAGACAAGATAACCACTCTGCTACAGTAGTGGCCCTCCTGCAGCCATCTCAGCGGGGGCAGGTGTGACACAGAGCCGCGGAGCTCTGATGTGGGTCATGTTTACGCTCCATCAACGCGGCCCCGCCCCGCAGCTGCAGGCCCCGCCCCCTCGCGCACCGGCGGAGGGGAGCGCAGAGGCAGCGCGGAGCTCCAGTCTGTGACGGGGACACCCAAAGTTTGGCCCGAGTTTCAGCTTTGTCTCCGGACTCTCCCTCGGCTCTGTTCGGAAGGACTCGGTCTTTTCCGGGCCACTTCGGATCATTCTGAAAAGCAGCTGGAGAAAAGAAAAGAAGTAAAGTTTGGGAAGAACCAGCGGAAGGAGCGGGACGAGCTGTGGACTGAAGTCGGGGAGAGGAGCCTTTAGAGCGGCTGCACAGCTTGGGACCCCTCGGGGCACCTCCGGGTCCTCTGACACTCTAGACTGTTTTCTCTTTTGGACCGGGCCAAAATGGGGCCACATCTGCGCGGGTCCCGCGTGCTGGAGCTCGTGACTGCTTTTGGATTAAACCGCAGGTCGCACGAGACGCACGGCACGCGGCGTGCGTAGTGCGCGTGGACCGTGTTTGGATCCAGTTGGATGAGTGTGGGACTGGCGCGCGCCATGGGGCTCGTGCCGCTGCTGCTGCTCGGCCTCGCGCTCCGAATGTGCCTCGCGCTCACGGATGACCGCCTCGTGTCGGACCGGTACGCCGTTTACTGGAACAGCTCCAACCCCAGGTAGGACCCGACCCCCGGCTCCAGGCCTTCGCGCTCGCACCCGGCCCCTGGTACCTGACTCCGGGTCCTCGCGGGACAGGCCAGTTTAAAGTTTGAGGCACTTTTGGAAGTGACAGGACTCCACACGCGCACACCGGCCACCATCACTTTATTTAGGCACATTTTTGGGGCGCGTGAATGCACTGTCACCTCTAAGGGTTTGGTAGAGCTTAAACTATTTCAGATGAAGTGCATGGACAATAGACCTGTGAGGTAAGGGCTCGCCGGGTGTGAGAGTGCGAAGAGCGCGGATGGACTGCGCAGAGTCACACCAGCCTCTTAGAACCCGGGCCTGCTTTTGGGATAGGCCGCTGTTATGGGGCAAATTAACTCTGTAGCACATTTTATGTAAACATTTAGGTCACATTTGTTTCATTGCACCTAAATGCAATGAAACAAATAGCCTACGTCTGTTCATATGTCTGTACTATTAATGAGGCCCACATTAACAAAATCCACCCATTCGCTCTTCTCAAGACTTAACATCCATCTAGAATCCCCCGTAGCCAACATACACGTGCCCCGCGGAGCAAAAGTCACGGCCCGCCGGGGCCTACCCGGCCCCGGGCCAA